>VZRW01005288.1:22622-48110 GCA_013398125.1 Aegotheles bennettii
GCGGGGTCCCCCCGGGACGGGCCGCTCGCAGAGGAGGTAAGGGCAGGTTCGGATTTGTGATGGTGATGCTGAACGTTGTGTAGGAATTGGCCATCGGCGCGAAGTGTGCTCGCCACGAAGGAATTTTGTAAAGGCTTAGCTTGGAAGGTCGTCAAGTTATTCTCCTTTAGCTGATGTATATATAAACGTTTCTGCAAATGGATATATGAACGTGTTGTGTGTTCTATCAAAGGTCATTTGTAGACAGCTGTATCCTCTTTGCTCCTTCCGTGTACTTCACATGGTCAGCCATGAGCTGCTGTGCTCCACCCTTTGATAGCACGGAGTGAAGCCGGACTCGGGCCTGTGCCCGGCTCCTCGTGTGAACGGTGCAGTGGGCAGGACGCCCTAACAACGGCTGCGAAAATCTTTGCCAAATGTGGCACAAGACGTGGGAGCATTCATAACACTTTGTGAATAGAGCTTCAAGGGATGGGGCTACCGAACCGGGGAGGTTTCCCCTAAGTGCCGCATATATGTTAACCTGAACTCTTACAGAGAGCACTCGGTGGCAGTCGGCTCTTTTTTCCTATTCATGCTTTTTCTGTCAGGGTTAAGAAATCTCTTTGGAAAGCTTTCGTGAATAGATTGTCATACCCTACAATCTTTCTGTTGTGGCCGAAGCTTTGTTCGTTGTGAAGAATCAACCTGCAGTGAGGGCATTGAGTGGCTGGCGGGGCTAATGAGCCTTCGGGGGGCGGGGGGAAGCTGAGAGCATTTTGTTTAGGTAGCTCTTTATTGTTTCACCTGGATTTTCACCCGGATGGGACAGTGTGTGTCATCTAGAGGCCTAGGTTTCCCTCTTCAGTGAGGTGGGAGTGAAAGCAGAGCACGCAAAAGGGACTGAGGAGCTTGACTGGGCTTTGACACAGGATTCTGTTGTTCAGCCACTTTTTCAAAGTATCGGGTCTGCGTTCCCAAAGTGCCTGGGGACGGGACGGGAGGACTCGGAGAGGAGACACAGTAACGTGCTACAAAACTGAGAAAAATTTCTGTGGAGGCCTCGGAGTCCGACCTCTTGCCAAACAGCTGATTTGTGTAATCAGCCCTCCGGAGTTGTTGAAAGGGCCGCCGCGGCCTTAAGTTTTCTCCCTGGGACACAAACCGGTTCCTTCAGGGCGTGAATCCCGGCAGAACTGGAATGCGGAGGGAGCCCCACGGGGAGAGGGGGGTGGGGCGGGTCCCAACCCAGCGCTCCCGATCTCTGCCTGCTTTCAAGGCTGTGTTTTTAATGCTGTGGCACTTCGGAGGTGCTATAAGAAATTATCACGAGGACATAACTGCGCATGTAATTTACACCGCCTAGAAAAGGAGAGTAAATGTGTGGTCAAATCGGGTAAAAAGTTCCTCCTTCTTGATGTCAAAAAGATTTTGGAACTTTGGAAGCTTTCTGTCTGTCCTGCAGATTGATGGCTCTGGGGCAGCCTGCCGTGCTGTATTTTAAACCACAACTTGCAGTGGTAACGGAGGAGTCTCAAGCGAGTGCCAGTGACAGCGCTTGCTGACCAGCAGTCCCTGTGTTTCCCAAAGCTGAGCTCAGCAGAGTTGCCACTGGCAGAGACCTACCTCGTTTTCTCGGCTCTGACAGTTCGGTGTTAATAGATTTCCATCTGTCACAGCTGGAAAAGCACTCAGCTGTTTGAAAATGTGGATTCTAAATAGCAGGGAGGAGAAAATAGATTTTTTTAATTTGATTGCTCTTAAATATTACATTTTAAATTGTGGTCATGTAGTATAAGAATTAGTAAACAGTGTAACAGAACTTTGTGGTTTCATGAAAGAGCTGTTCAAATACTGGGAATCTGCATTATTGTTAATGAGATACTAAAAATGTGCTATATTTTTATGTAGTCCTTTTCTATTAATATGAACTTAAATTCCATATTAAAGCTCTTGTTTGAAATAATCAGGGCTGAATTTTAGTTTTATGTATTAAAAATATATTTGTGGAATTCTGTGGTGAACTGGTCTTCGAAATACACTAAACATTGCATGAGTTGTATACGTCATTCAGCACGTGAAAATTTATGTGGTGTAAGTTTAACAACTTGTAAATGGTGCTTCATAAACTGCAGAATCATCACCTACTTTGTGTTTGGATTACATCCAAGGAAGGCGGAAATTCTAAATAAGTGATAATGAGATTTCAGTGAAAACTGGTTGTTTCAGAGCCGATTGGTGCATGGGGCAGTTCTTGCCTGTTAGTTTTTTCTTTAAGCTTGAGGTAGGTAGCAATAAAGTATGTAATTGTTTTTATTTTAATTCTTCCTTTTTGTGACCCATTCAGGTGACACTTCTTGATGTGCCTAGGTTTTGCTGCTACTCTTTTCCCACTGCTGCTGACTCAGAGATGCAAGAGTAGATTTGATCAGTCTTTACCAGGTATGAAATACTAAGGGTCAGCAATTTCTGCACAATTTGAATGTGGGGAAGAGAAGGCTATCCACTACATGGACTGTAGTGCTAAGATCGAGAGTGCTGTTGCTGGAAAGTTAGAGTATGCTTTAATATAATGATGAAGAACAGAGGCAGGGTTAGCTCCGAAATGTGGGAGGAGACTAACATAAACTGGGAAATTTATGGGTTGACAAGACACTGTCATTAATTTCTGAGAAAAGTAGGATCCATGTCAATGGAGTAATTAGTAATGCTGTATAGACATGGCAGACTGTCGAGATCATCAGTGCCAGCAGGTTTTTCAGACCTTACATTCCCCTTGTGTCTCAGCCTGGGAAAATCTGCAGCTGCCACAGCTCAGGCTCAGTGATGGCTATTTGGATAACTCTTGAGTGGGTAAAGTTTGCTTGTCACCTAGAAATAGCAGATAGATCTCTAGGCGCCTGAACACTGCAGACAGTAGAGATCACAGAGTAAAGGCAGTAACTGTGCAAGAGGAAAATGTCAGCATGGAGAAGCAGCGCTGGCAGTTCAGACAATTCTGCTTCCAGTAGGCTGGGGGCACCTGTGGGGCTGGAGCTATAAGCTGAAGACGGAAAGACATACAAAGAAGCAGATCAAGGGCATGCATATCTTTCCAGAAGAGCTGGATATGGGAACATGGTCCAGGTAGCTGTACCCAGGTAACTGTTTCAATATAAGGTTTCCATCTAGGACCACTCAGAGACGAGTGCCCTAAGGCAGGGGGGAAGCTATAGAAATGGCCCTTGACTCCTTCTTGCTGTGATAATAGTTTGTCTATAGTAGACCTTTTAAAGTTTTGCCATCTTAGTTTTTCCGAAAGTGCAGCCACCTGTAGTTTTAAATTGGGACAGCTCAGAGCCTTAGGGAATTATAATCCAATGAGGGATTTTTTTGAAGAGATTATGATAATGAGCTATGAAAGTATCAGGAATCCGTGAGATCCCCATGACTGTTACACAAGGTGAAGTAGGTCAGCCTTAGTACCTACAAGAGAGCTTCTTTTACCTGCCAGGTGGGAACTGGAGACCTGAGCATGCCATGAATTATGCTGAAATGTGGAAGAAGCCTCACAGAATAAAAGGCTCAAGGCTCAGGCGTGCAAGTTGTCACAAAGTAGCAAGCCTAGGTAACTCAAGTCTACAAGTGCACTTTGATGAAAACTTAAATATAATATGATTAATTCTAATTCATCAACTGAAGAACCAAAAGTCTGAGGGAAAAAATAGAAATGAAACTTTTTCTAAAATTTCTGTGAGAAACAAAGAATTACTTGTACTAGTTTGGAGTACTGTACTGAGACTCTCCTGGCCAAATTGGAGTTTCTGTTAAGAAGTAAGTTGCACACAACATTATAACTATTCCTGCTTGCAAATTTAAGATAGAACTAAATCTTCTATGTTAAATCTCCTGCATTAAAGAAATAAACACACAGTTGATGGATTAGTTATCTGTTTCTGTCATATCTATACTCTGGTGAACATTCATGTGTTTCAACACTGATGTCATTCAAAAGTGAAAAGATAGTTATCTCCCTTACACAAGCAGAAGCTGGAAGCTCAAAAAGACTAAGGACATGTTAAAAAGTAACTTTCATTGAAACTTGGAAGTATGTGGAAATAAACTCTCAAAGCAATTCACCCAAGAGTACACATGGGAGGAAATGACAGAGGGAAGTACTGGCTTAGAAACCTTTATCCAGACTCTCTAAACCTACTTAACATTGCTCACAGTAGGTCTAGGAGCTAGTAGCAGGATCTTAAATGCACAGTTCTTTAAAATTGAATTTAAAATTTGACACAGCAGACTGGGAAAAGACTTGTATTCCAGTGTAGATACAGTTGAAGGAAAGTAGTGTCTGTTCCTTTGTGCCGGGATGAAAGAATGCTCCTCCCATGTGGCATTTCAAAGTTTGTAATTTCAATTCCATAGGCAAACATCTGTGACTACATCAAATTGGAGTAAGAATATATACGACCAGTGATAATCTTTGATCCATTTGGTAGCATCACAGTTGTGTTAAGAATCAGGGTGAGATGGGTGCCTATTTCTCAAGTATACCTGATCTGACTTCTAGTGATTTGAAGGCCATACCTCTACAGTGATTGGTTTATTTCCAGGTTTACAGAGCCTCTAAAGGCTCTTTAGTGACCTCTGTGAAGATGGCAGAAAATTATGAGAAATTATGGGGTCTTCCAGCTTTCAGCTTAGCTCGCCACAACCTAATTTTGAACAACTAACCCAGAAAGATACAGGATAAAGCAAGCAACCAGAACTAAAATATAAGCTGCTTTCAGTTATTAAAGAACTGAAGGTACCTCAAGAAATGAGCAATAAGCTGTAAGTGATGGGAGCGTGTTATTTTGTATATGGGAGAACAAGGAGAAAAATGCTGAGGCTGGGACAGAAAGCAGAAGATTCAAGTGCGGGATTTAGCAATAATATGACCTGATTAGGTGGCTCTTCTGTAACGTTTGGCTGGATGTTCTAATAACCCTGGTTTAGGTGTCCATACTAGCAAATCCACTATCACACCTGACACCTCAATAAAGAAGAAATGAAAACAGAAATTTTTGAGTCAATTTTCCTTCTTGGTCTTTAAAGTGAGAGTCTTTTGACTTAAATGAGAGGGATGAAAGAGGGAAGCTTGCATTAATCTGAGGATTTGAGTACATAAGAAAAAATGTGGGTCTTACTCAATTGTGTTTGTCCTAAGGCATTACAAGGCAAGATTTTTTTGGGGACAAACCTGATGGCTGTAGCTCGCATGTTCTGTAGAATAGAAAGTAGAAGCAATCTGGTTTGCAGCATACCTAGGTATACAGGTATAGGCATAACTGTTATTCCGTTGTTGAATTTTTAACTATTAGTGGAATCAGACCATGTCTATCTGAGTTGGATTTTTAAGCCTTCTAACCCTGTCCTTTGCAAGAGGTCAAGTTTAATGGTCATAATGTTCTCTTGCAACTTTAAAACCTGGTGAAGATTGCTATTCTTTCTTTGATAATAGAAAGTAGTATCAATGCCTTAGAAAACATTACACACAATGTACTTCTAACCCCTCTTGTAGTACAGAGCACAATGCCTTGATCTTGGTTGTAGTACAACTTGGATTCAGGTCATGTTGTGATATGTGTCATCATATTTAAATTTCTACTTCAGGAGGAATAGTTAAGCCAGTCATCAGTTAGCTTGTGCCTTCCTGAAACCTCTTCTGGCTCCTGATCTTCACGCCCATGTTCCTCTCTATCCAGAATAGTTCTGCTCCTCAGAACCATTTCTTTCACTGCAACTGTAAACAATATTCTGAAAGCCAAGGATAGAAAATTTACCATCCTTGAGGTGGCAAAACCTGGGTTTTGGTTACATTATTGTGTGTTTTCATATGACTCTGCTTATTCTTAGCTCCAAAGTACAGGTACAAAAGAATTAAGACTGCTATTTGCAGATAATAGCAAATTACTTCTTTAAAAATTGTTTTTTTTTTACCTGCAGTGTTGATAGACCTGGAGAAAACATGGAGACTCATGACCAGGAAAAGCTTGGACATGTGGAAGAACACAAGTTGTCATCAGATCAAAGAGAAAACATATTCCAAAATGGTGACCTAAGTTGTCAGAAGGGTGAAATGTCTCAAAATACGAGTTTGAAAATACCCTTTGAGGACAAACAGACAGAGGTGTATGGGAAGAGAAACTGTAATGTGAGAGAATTCCAGGACATTGTGATCTTGGGAAGAACTTCACAAGGACAGAGTCCTTACCAGTGCACTGAGTGCAGTAGAAGTTTCAGCCGCAGCTCAAACCTTCTCCTGCACCAGCGTAGCCACATGACAAAGAAGGCTTACAAGTGCACGCAGTGTGGGAAGAGCTTCAGGGGCATCTCAGCTCTGACCAAGCACCAGGCAGTACACTGTGGGCAGCGCGTATTTGAGTGTGAAAATTGTGGTGATCGTTTCACACGCAGCTCCAGTCTCACTCTTCACAGCAAGACTCACAAAGGGGAAAAGCCCTTTGTGTGCACACAATGTGGTCGGCATTGCAGTCGTGCTTCTGAGCTGGTGGCTCACCTGCAATTACACACGTGAATTCATTGTAGTCTTTTGTGCCTCAGCAAACTGGAACCACAGGTTCCAGTTAGAAAGATAGAAATAGCATGGGTTACTTACTGACTGAGATGAGAGCTAGGAACTTTAATGATAACAGTTTTGGTTCCAAGTTCAGGTACAGGATTACTTTGTCTCTCTGTCTTTATGACTCACAATTTAAAAAAGAAATGCCTATTTAAACTTAGCTTTTCTCAGTGTAGCATGTGGACTGATAGGTGCCCAGATACAACAGTCATTAGAGAAATACGTGTTTAGTAGCTTAGAGAGCAGCTTATTCTGAAAGCCTCAATGTCTCTGTCCTTTGCTTTTTAAAGGAAGATTTTCGAAAACTCTGGGCTTTAGAAGTTCTTCTCTTTTAATGGAATTTGGGTTTCTAACTTGCAAAGACACTTCTGAATGTTAGTCTTTTGTAACCATTTGAGATTTCTGCAGGGATCAGTGCTGAAATGATATATTCTTTCCTGTCCGGTGCTTATAGTACTGCATAACTCCTTGGCATCAGCAGAAGGATTGGCTCCTCAAGTTAGGATTCTTTTACTAGAAGTCTTTGCTTCCTAGCTTGCTTACGTATCTAGCTGAAGAAAAAGGAGTAACTTGAAAATTGGATTTAAATCTAGAGATGTGAGAGTAGTGTCTCTGCTATTATGGTAAGCATCAGGATAGTCTGACTGAAGAGGACTTTCATTTTACTATACAATTACACATTTAATGAAAAACTGGATAGTTACTAAGAACTGAGGTGATTGTCCCTTCCTCCCTGTCACCTCTTGACTTTTACCAACTGAGTAGTTTCTCCAGTGAATTTCGACTTTATTTTGTGGGTCCACAGAGATCAGGGTATTGATTTAAATATTTTCATTTATTGAAGAAATTTAACTTTTTTTCACTGAGATTAAATGATGGAGAGACCCTGGGATCCCAAAGTATGCTAGAGAAATTGCCAATACAGATGATGTTCTTGATGTGAGTCCTCCTTCCTTTAGGGCAGTGTTGGCTTTTGTGTGGACACAGTTAGTAACATTAATGTCAGAATACTATTTTTTGTATATTAAGAAACACTTAATATTTTGAAGTTGTATTTGTTTTTACCTCCTTTCACAGAGCTTGCCATCCAGAGTATCTGGAACAAAAATGTGACTCAAAAGATCCTGGTATTTAAAAAAAAAAATATTTCTAAGACATAATGCCTCTGACTCACCAGTGACTTTTGCACATGTTTTTAGAAGCCTGAATTCACTTAGCCTTCTAGTGCCTATATGACTCCATGTTCCTGTTTTTGGTAATGGAACCCCAGTAAGTTGCATCCTTTCATCTTACAGAGCATTCTCTGCTCTCCCATGTCCTCTTACAAAAATGAGACAAATAACCACAAATAACCACAACATCCTGTTGTTTCTTTTCCATGTTTAAATCCTTCCACTTTCCCCCCCAAATCTACCCCTCATGTAACTGACTGTCAGATGTAAAATTGAGTAGCAGATAACATAATACTGTTAAAGCAGACAAGAGAATGCAGGTCTTTGTAGCTGTTTTAGAAAGTGTGTAGTTAATCTGGTACTGTTTGTGGGAAGTTTGGATACCCCAGGTTCCCAGTCATAGGATAGTAAATTTGACATAGTGCAGGACTCCCTTTTTGTTCTTGAAACTATTCGATTCCTTATTGCTGAGCTAAGTTTAAGTAGCACAGTGGCAGAGAGGAATCCTGGTTGATTTGAACCAGTGAGAGGGCATCAGCAAAAGTCCATCTAAAGTCTGAAGTTCTATATTCAGACTCCCAAAGGAGAATGCAGCGTGAAAGTCTGAGCATATTGCTCTGGATGTGAACTTGCTATGTGCTGAACCAGAATTAATGTTTTCCTAGAACTAGACATATTCCAGGTCTAAAAGCAGTAGTAATGCAAAGACTTCTCGCTGATTTCTGAGGAAAACTAGCTCTTTCTCCTACTCTAAACAATGGACTTGTGCAACAGTTACTTTATTATTTATATTTAGTTCAATTAATTCCAGTATAGATGGTTGACAAATTGTCACTTAGCTTAGACTATATAGAGAGTTTGAGGAGTGCTTAGTATTTCATTATAAAAAGCAATTAGGACCAAAAAAAATTACTGGTGATGGTAGATGCTAAACCTTAGAAGATACCAATTTTAATATCTCATAAGCCTGTTTATTTGATAGGTTTCTACACAAATCCATTCAGTGCTCAAGGATTAAGGTTATCTGAGTTCAGAGTTGTATTTTTTCATAAAGCAACACTGAGGATGAGGGATGAGGGGAAAAAGGAGACTTCACTCACTGTGCATGAATCCACTCATGCTTGAGTGTGGTTAGCCATCAGTTACTACCTATTCTCATCTCAGCTGGATGACCCGCTGTCTGAGGTGTATCAGCAGTTTTGTAAAGGAAGTTACAGAAGTATCTGAACTCATATTCTTGCTGGTGTGGATGATGTTATCTGCCTTTGGTCACTCAGATAATCTCCTGTTTGGAAAGAAAAGAACAAAAGAATTGTTATTTCTACCACCCAGATAATTTTCTGGATGTTTTTCTTCTGACAATGTATTGTCAGTCACTGGGATAAGGCCAAAACTGTCATTCACTCCTCAGAAGTCTAAAACTTGAAGGCAAAGATTGAAGGAGAGGAAGAACTAATTTCAAACAGGAAATTGCCTAAATATATTATTAAGAGTGGAGATAATTGTACTCTGAGGTCAAGAATGGTTCTCTTTTTTATCTATTTGTGCAGTGTCCTGCATAGTGCAACCATGCTTTATTGGACTCCGGAGCAGAGGGTGAGAAGTGAATAGGCATGGAGCTCTGGATGTTTCTGAGTGATGTCAGGGAGGGTAAAGACACGCAATGCCTCTCTAATCCTCAGCTGTAGACCAAAGTATAGGTGTCTCTTAGTGATCAAGATTATTACGCCCTGTACCTTCCACCAAAATGCCCATTTCAGAACTTTTAAAGTTTTATTACTCCTAGAATCCTCCCAGTTAGGCAATCTTCTTCTCCTCACAGTCCTACATGTGTAGGGCACAATGGCCCTCAGGATGAAGAATTAGATGTAGCATGGAAAAGGAAATATAATTCTAAATTTTACCAGTTTAGAAAGTATTTTTGATATTTTTCAGATGCCAGAGTATGTCTCAGCAACTTGTAAGTAATTTTTTATTTTAATAAACCTACTGAGACTAAAAAGTCCATTTCATGGAATTGTATGGACTTAGGTTTACATTCCTGGTAGACAGTGCATACTTTTGACATAAACAAATGAAAGCAATGTTTTGTCACCCTTTTGAAATTGGCCTGTATAAGGATGTGCTTTCACAAACACAAACACTCCAGTTTTAGTGTAGATGAATTCCCCTCCAAAAAAAGAAAAAAAAATCTCAAAAAAACTGTGGAAGGTGTTGGAACCATTCTAATTTCCACTCAGTCTTTGGAAAAACTCAGCACCTGAAACAGCATTTTACGTAAGTGTTGGATAAATATGGAAGAGCTACTATTAGTTCTGCCTTCAACCATGTAAGCAGCAAAGCGAAGGTTAGTTTATAATACAAGAAAAAAAGCACCCACATGTGTGAAAGGACTTTGATCTTTCTATGCAGATCTTCAGTGGTTGAAAAAATTCTTTCCAAGTATATTTTCTGATTACTTGTCTTTTTTTTAACTTTAATTTACAGCTGCCACTTTCACATGTGTACATTTTCATGATTTGCTCTTCCAAATTATACTTATCAAATTAATTTATTCCAGAAAAAGAAACCATGAGGTAGTCTTGCCCAGTCTGTCTTCTTTATTGAATTGCTTCCTTATCTGTGAAAATGCAGTTACCACTTTTGATTCCTACTAGATAATTAAATAATGACAAAATGTTCGATTTACTAAATTAAGTAGCTTAGCTCATACTGCCTTCTGATGTGCCATCGTAACTGCCATTGACACAGCTTTTGCTCAAATACTGAAAGCAAATACCCCTTTTAATTTCTGTATTATGGACTAGGTGCTAAAATGGTATACAGCTTTTAGATTATTAAAAGAGATTTTGCAATCGGCACACTTTTAGCTTTCTAAATCAAATGTATACTGATCTAAATATACTTGGGTATTAAAACTGAACTTTTCAATAAAATCATAATTGTCTTTCTGTTTCATTACACTCTTGAGGAGAAAGATGTGATCTGGGACTGTCCCCTTCATGAAGTGTTTGCAAGCTGCCTGTCAGATAGGAGTACTAGAGTCTAATGTCTCTGGCATTGAAGTAGGATATTAATGGGTGCTCCCTGCTAACCATCTGCCCTGTTGCTTGGGAGGTCCTTGTCTTTCCCTGTTCACAGCTTTTGTAACTGAATACAAGTTAGGAAGTCAGAAGCTCATTCTTTGCAGATAAATTATTGCTGGTAAGTTTGCTAGTTTTCACATCCCCACCTAAATTTCTTAGTATGGTGTTTGTTTTATAATATTAATGATTGTAGTCTTTTATTTAAAGTTATAACAAAGTCTTGTTTGATTTGATAGAGTGAATTCAAACAAAACATTGGGTTTCTTTCTGGTTTAGGTTTTGAAAAAAGAAGGGAAAATGGGTGGAATAACTGTGGGGAAAACAAATAAATTGGGATCCAGTAAGAAGAGAAAAAGTAATTAAAATAAGGCTACAAAAGAGAAGATAAAGGAAAGAGAAGCAATTACATTGAACCTTCCCTGATATAGATTTTCTTCTCACTTACATTAATGGAAATGTACAAGAACCCAAATGGATGTTCTTATTAAGAAGTGATTTTGAACGGCTGTGAGAGTAATGCACATTCTGTGGATCAGATTTGAGATGTGTGTTGCCCTGGGTAGGCTGTGGGAGAGGAAAGCCTAAGGCCTGAAATCCTGTACCTCTTTTCTATGTATATATATCAAGTCCTTAAAGGGAGGAAAGGGAATACTACCATTTTTATAAAATAGAAATAAGAGTACATGTTTTCTGTCTAATTTGTTTGAAATTACTTCTGAGTAGTCTATTGAGGAACAGAAAATAATGACATTACTGAATGGCTGAGTGTTTGTTCGTGTAGACAGTACGTACTTGCACAAATGTATTGCTGGAGATTAGAAGTTACGATTGAAGTCTGTGGAAACAACCTACTGTGAAGCTAACACACTGATGATGAGGCCCAAGGGATCTCATCTCAGTCTGAATTCTGTTACAAGGAATTTCATCAAACTTGAGCTTATTAAAAATAAAACCACATCACCTGTTTGTTCTGTGAGCCTTTTATGGTGATTGTGGTTTTTGTGCTGGAAGTCCTCTCTTTTGCTACTGTTCAGTTTTTCAGAAACTAGCCTGTGTGAACACTTTTTTAGCAATTGTTGGCATCTTTCTGACCTTTGTGACTTTTCTGTAGCATTCATCATGACTAGCCTACCTGCCTTTTTTTCAGTTGCTATAAGACTGTGGTACAGTGACTGACCACATTCTTTTACTTGCACTTTGTTTTCGTTACTTGTTTCCTCCCTTGAATAGAAACATGATCGAAAGTCTGTTTGTGATATTTGTGAAGAATACTCTATTATGGTAACCAACCAAAACAAAAAAATAGAGTCAAGGTTTATTAATTAAAACTTGATTAATAACATAAAAATGTAATGATAACAGTTTTATAATGGATATGAGTGCAGTGGAGATTTCTACACCCAAGTGTAGTGTAGACATGCCTGAGCTAGCTTCAAGTTTTCTCTATCTGAGCTATCCAGATGCTAAGCACTGATGTATCTGTCACAGCATAGAGACATCAAGGCCTAAATTATTACCAGTATACAATCTAAATAATAGAACTCTAGTTCAGAAATTTCTGCTCAGCCCTACAGTCAAAGTAATATAGAGGTACTTGATACTGGAGGCTGTGGAATTTGATAGGGAAAAACTTACATGACTAAGTAATGACAGCTGTCTACAGGTCAAGGAAACTAAAGTTGTATAGGTTGTTGTAATTCCAATGTATTTGGGGTTTTTTTGAGTGCAAGTTTTTACATTACTTAACATTTAGTTAACATAAGTGTATGAAGACCGTGTGTTATCTACCTATACTCCTAGCAGGAAGTATTCCCCAAATGTTAGCAATATAGAGAAGAGAGGAGCTCAACATGCTAGACGGATCTGGACATCTGAACAGATACTCAGGAAGTTAAGTGCTACTCTTCAGCAATATAGATTGAATTTGGCTGTCAGATGATTTGTAAGCAAAGGTGTGTCTCCAAATTATAACATAATTTTCAGTACTTTTCTCTGAAATTGCCTTAGATTTGCTTAAGTTACTGCCAGAACAAAGTCCATTTTCTATGCATTAATCATTGGAAATGAACTTGTATCTTTAATTTATTTCTAATAAGTAATACATACTGTGAATGATTGTTCTTTGTTTATGGATGACTGCTAGAGCAGCTTGAATTTTATAATAATTCATGAGAAATTAATAAGAAGTCATAATGAATAAACTTAGGGACAGCTTAATGACTATTCATCAGCAGCTCATGCACAACAAATCCAAATGTTTATCAAAGATGTTCATAAACATAGTGCACAAGCAGCTTTAATGAACTGATAAAGAACATTAATGAACATTCATTATGAATTTCCCTTTGCTGAGAATGACATCCTCAGAGGAGATCTAACATTACAAATTACTTTCCTTTTAAAGAAAAGAAACATAGATGTTCCAAAAAATCCTAGTACTTAGCACAGGGGTGAAAATAAAATACAGATTAATTTTTATATTGAGACCAGGAGTAAGTTGTGGTGGTGTCCAAGAATATGTGCTCTTGTCATGATCCTTGTGAGGGATCTTCAAAGAACATTTTGCCAGAAGTCTTGCCAGATATTTATAGAGACTCACAATCTCCTACTATCTGGATTGGCACCTCCACTGTGGATTTCATGATTGTGTGTTTTCCGTGGAATATCGAAACAGAAATGCAGGCCTGCATTCTAAGAGCCTTTCAAAGAAGGAAAAGTTTGAGCATTCAACAGAAGTAAGAAAATTAAGAAAATTCTAGAGGTGTGAGAAAAGGGAGTAAATATTTAGCAACTCACAGAAAGGGAAATTATTTCTAGAGATGCATCTGGATATCAAAGGGTATCATCAAGTTCGGAATGGGACTGCACATTCATGGACAAGAGATCCATAAACAGGGGTTGCTAAAGTGAATATGCAGGAACGTACCCTCTAACATCTCAAATGATTGTGTCTGTTTAGAAGGTATGAGGGAAATAATAGAGTGCTTGTGTTGTCCTTAAATGGGGTGTCCTGTTGCTGCTATCAGAGACAGGATAATGACCATTGATCTAAACCAGTAGAGCTTTTCTTACATTCTTACATGATATTTTCAGTGAATAAAGAAGTTAATCTTATAGAGTTTTGCGAAAGATGTTTAAATTAGAACATGATGGGCATCAGAGACTTCATGGCCGAGAGACTATGATTATCATTGTTTGCATACTGTGTAATGCTGAATGGAGGATTTACATTGACATGGATCTTTTACAAACTTGTACTGTTTTACTTCAGATTTCAACTTGTTTTGTTAGGAGATGATTTGTAATCCAAGTAACATTAAATTAAAACCAAATTTTTTTGGAAAAAAATGATCTTTCAATTCTGTATTCCTGTATTGTCAATATACAATTATGTGCTTGAAGAGTTGCATATATTACGTCTATGGAAACTTTTTTCAGTTCATACTTTTTTGGATAAAATCATTAATTCCTTCTCCAGTCACCACCATCACATTGATGGAGGAGTTACTGGATAGGCACTGACATTTTTGCTCTTCCACTTAATTATTTTGGAAGACAGTACATATCAATAGACAATTTCAGAAATGTCTCTCCAATAAGCCTGTGATGGTGGCAGAATGTCTGCAAGAGCTATCAGAGATACAAGCCTATGCTTCTGCTGAATACTAGCTCAAAATAAAACTAGTGAAGAAAGAACTGTGGAATAGCAGCAGGATGCCATTGCTAGTATTCCAAATGGTATGAAGAAAATGCTTTCATGTTTACTTCCACACGGTATTTGCTGCTTTTATCATTCAGAATCCTAATGCAGCAAAATAGACCAGAGCAGTTCTACAAGACCTTTGAGGAAGCCCCATGAGCACACTGACAACCCTATTTGACATCTGAAGGAAGAACTCTTAAGCTGTTTTCTTCCCAGAAAATTCTGTGCATTAAATTCTATCTTGAATATTTGTGGAAGAAGTTGTGTGTCTTCTCACCAATCACAGAAACAGAATGTTACATAGGACAACTTCAGTGCAGCAAATTAAAATCGTAGGTTCAAGAAACCAGATTAACACTTTCTCAGTTTTGGTTATGAGTATATCTTAAACAAAAAAAATAAAAATCCTTGCAGTTAAGCTCTATATATTATTCCTCTTGATTATAATTTCACTGTTGAAAAATGTAACATGTTAGATTTTATTCAAATTGCATTCATAATCCGAAGTAAAAAGTGTGTAAAGTATTTATTATTTAACATGATTCATCCTCATCAGAGATACAGCGAGAATTAAGCTAATCTCTGTTCACATTCATAAAATACAGGTATGGGTTCCATGTTATTTCTAGTAACTGACTAAAGTTTCACCATCACAGCGATAAAGGCCTAGATGAAAGACTGTTTAACTATACACTGGTTCCTTTTCACATCAAGTTAAAATTATACGCACAGCATATTAATCACAATTTCATTGCAGAAACATTAGAGGTCAACTGCATAAAATCAGATTTATCTGCAGAGGAACTGGAGGAACAAAACATTATTCCTTCAACTGGGATATGATTTTTTATCTCTAATTCATAGTTATTGGAATAAGATGAAAGCTGTACTAATCATTGCGCTGAATTTGCTTTGCATACAGAATAACTAAGCTGCTTCTGGTTTTACTACTATTAAGAACTTGATAGATACTCATACAACTCGTTATGCTCAAAATCATGTTATGGGCAAAAAGGAAACTTAAATACACAGACCAAGAGTTTATTATTAGTATAATTGAAATCTTAATGGTCTAATCAAGGAATCATTATTAGTCCACATCTAATTATTAAAAAAAAAAAAAAGTAGAATGGATAAGTCTCAGTAATAGCAATCCAATTAAAACTGTTACATAGACTTGCTGGTAACTACCCCTTGTCCTGGTGTTATGTTCATCCTGCTACTGCCTTTCTGGGTCCTACGGTCAATGATTTCAGTCTAGTGTGTGCATGTATGTTGGTAGAGAGGGTGTACAGTGTGTCGTTAGCAGCAAATCCTTTGCTTGGAGGAATGTGATGCTGATGACTTCCTCGTTATTTTAGGATCCACTTGTGGTAATTTTTTATGTTTGTTAACATTCTTTGTTTTCTTTATTACCCCTAAAACTTTTTGTTCCCCAGCTCCATTTCTTCAACTGACCACCAATGAGGCCTCCATCCTTGGGGTCTCTAGTGTTAGTTGGGTCTCCCATCTCCTATCATCCCACGCCTGTAGTCCTGCACACCATGGCCAGTGTTACCACTTCTCAAAGCCTGTATTTCTGCTCACTACAGAGTTAAGCCAAGTAAAAACAAAGCTCCAGAAAGGTCAAGACAAATTCAGGCAGAGTAAGCCTGCCAAGTCTTAGTCCTGAGGCCATGTAGCCTGTGGCCTATTACTGGTTAAGTTGACAGTAATGGGAATTTTCAGTGGAAACAGGTATGGCTTACTGTGAATAGTCTGTGCCATATTTGAGGTTGTGACCTAGACTTCATGAATGACAGTGAGTCCTTCCAAGAACTTCAGAGGAACATAGGATAACTCAAGATTTGAAGGGATCTGTAGCCCAACCTCCTGCTAAGCAGGGCCAGCTATGAGATCAGACCAGGTTACTTAGGGCTTTACCCACCTGGGTCTTGAAAACCTATGATGTTGGAAACTCCACAGCCTTACTGGGCAACCTTCTCCACTGCCCAGTTTTCCCTTGTATCCAGTCTCCAGTTCATAAAGTTTTTGCTTGTATCCAGTCATAATTTCTCTTGCTTCTATTTCCACTATCTGTCAACCTCTGGCATGCACTACTGTGAGAAGTCTCGCTCTGTCTTCTTGATAACCTCCTAAGTATTTGAAGGTTGTTATTAAATAGATTTAAGTTGTTTTCACTACCATATTGAAAAAGGAATAAAATATTAATTCATTTTAAATGTAGAAATTAACAGTATAAGCATGGATCTGATGATGCTGGGTTTTTTTTCCCCCAAACTACAAATAAGTCTTTGTTCTTAGCTAGGTATTCTATTTGCCTGCATGGGGAAAAAAAAAAAGTTTTACCCTAAAAGGGTCATTCTTACTCTGTGTCAGGCTAAGTAGAACATCTGTGGTTCACCTTTTTTTATATGATGGATGCATGCTAGACAGACAGGCTTATCAAGAACACAATAATTTAAGAAAATAAGTCTGTGCAGTGCATATTCCAAATTTGGATAGGTCAGATCAATAACATAATAACAGTTCACTTTTAGTTTCAACTAGAAGATCCTGACTACCTACCACAAAGTGTTGCCTGACATACATATCATTGTTTTTGTCTTTGGCACCATGTCTGCAATTTAACATGTCAAGAAGAATTTTTCCCTGAATGGTGGAACAAATCAGAAGTAGACAGGCATTTAAAAACAGATTTGATTTGCTGTATTTTGCAAGCTTTCTGAGGCAAAGTGATAAACCATAGCAGCTTGAAGTAATGTGATGAGAGCACTCTATCACTCTGCATACACTTTGTTTCACTGTCGTGTTGCCCTTAAAAGTGTTTATGAGAAATAAAAAGAACTATCAGTTTGATACAAATTTGTAACATCAGAAATGCTGAATCATGGATCCAAATAAGCTATGTGTATAAAAGCATTACATGTTGAATGAGTTAATTGTATATTACCCGGAAACTTCTACAGGCTGCTATTTTTCCCATTGATGCCCTTCTGAAATATTTAAAAGATATGTGTTGGGCTGGATTCTGTTGAATAGTACTATTTTTTTTTACCTTTTTCAGTCACTGAAGATCTTTTTTAAAAAAAGAATTCTTAATTTAAAACGGTCTTCAGTGAACTTTCATTTTTCAACCATCCATGAGTGTTCTAGTAAGATTTAAATTTTGATTGATAGTTTTGATAATAAACCCCATAAATTTTTAGAATGAAAATAAGAAGTAACTTAATGAAGCACGAGGAAAACAGCATCCAAACCACAATATTCAGTTCTCCAAAACCCAGGTGCCTAACACTGAACTTGTGTTAGGAACATTGAATATGTATGACAGAGGCACAGATAAAAAGACACAATAAAACTACATAGAAAGAAATCTTGAGATTGATACATAGAACATACCAAACTTCATAGACACAAAGATTCATATTTCAGTATAATCAATGCTAATAATTTATATTAAAAAACCCCACCCAAAGTGGGTTCAAGTCTGCATTTTTGGCTGGGGATTAGAAATGAATAACACATCATAGTCAAGTCTTGTTGGAAAGGTATCCTCCATAGATTAATTATTTTAAAGAACTTTATATTTTTCAGATCTGAAAAATATGCAGTATAATATAATTTAAATCACAGAAGTCCTTTAAATTTCTCAGCACGGGAGTAAATTTATTATGTAAGGGCTGGTAGCAATAGAAAGTAAAGAGACAACTTTCTTTGAGATGTGATGAAACTACACAAAGATATCAAAACCTCCAGGTAAAAATGTAGTAAAATAGAATAAACTCTTATCAGTTCAAAATAGGATTGGCAGTCTTTATTTTCGGGGTGGGAGAAATACAAGTGCTTCTAAAGAATAAATCCACATACAACCTTCACAGGGCAGTAATGTGGGTTTTCTGATAATCTCACAGGAGGATTAGTGAAAATCCCTGTAGGCTGAAGAAATTAGGCCTCCTCAAAAGTGATGTGAAAGAAGAAAGAAAAAGTAAAGTAGTTCATCCCAAGCTGAAACAAAGAATGGTTGCAACAAAAATCTGTCCTTAGAGGGTATGCTTTAAAAAGATGTCTTCAGGTCTAAAAAAAAAATAATCAGATTTATGCCCATCTGGGTCAAACCAGTACTTTAAAAAGCTTTCAGCTTACATTTACTAATTTTTGTAAAAAAAAAAATCTTAGGGCAGTATTGATTTTTGTATCAATTTCCTAAGTTTCAGATATGCTCGGATTTTTTGAGCTTTTGTGATCTTTTCATTCTTCACTATTCATCAGTAGAAATCAAACATGTTTTGCCTTCATGAGGTATTTTGTTAGTCGTTAACTTGCTTTTCTTGTTCCTCAGACTGTTTTTTCTGTTAATATACACTGAAATCTTAAGGATATAAACTGGAGTGAACCACAGTGCACTGACTGGGATCTAGGCAGGCAGAAATTAACAGGGGTGGCAAAGGAAACTTCATTTCTTCCATGTCTTTCTTCCCTAATCAAACAGTGAGTTCTTACTTATAACAGAGAGTACTATTGCACAGTTGGTGTTCTCTCCAACTGCATGTTCCAGAGGTAATAAGCTTAAGTGAGCCTGTAATGACAGCTAGACCTGTTATTCTACCTATCTATTACTTCATCCCATGGGTCCACTTTCTTAATCGGAAATGTCCTGATAAATGCTTTATTGAAAAAGCGAGGGAGTGTCCTTTTGCTTTCTATTCACATCCAAACTGCCTGATTTTCTAGTGAGAGCAAGTTGTAACCTCTAATATATACAGACATTCTCACTTCATTTGGCTTACTGAATAGTTCTTTGCCATATGCTGAAGCTTCATCGAGAGAAGTTGAAGGAAGCTGGAGGAGTGTCCTTTGAGACAGAAGATGCTAGATCAAATGCCCTCAGAGAAAGGAGTGAACTGATCCTGAGTAGTGCACTGCCTGCTGATCAGTTGTCTAAAAGAATCTAACCACTTGTTATGTAAGGTCTTGTATAAGCCTTTATCTTCTTAGGAGGGTTCAGAGGTACAAAACCAAATGATTCACTCACTGATTGCAATGTTAAATCTGTAAATTTTCAATATTTTATTATTTTTTTCATAGTTTGTTTATTTAATTTTTTTTAAGTATGCAAGATACAAATGAAGAGAACAAAATGAAGGAGAACTAATATTTTTAAGCACTTACTGCATCTTAATAAACTGAAGGGAGCACATTTATGTAGGTGAAGTCCATTATTTGATGGAAGACACTGTATTACACAGATAATGCTCTATGAACTGAAGATCTTTTAAAGGTTTCTAGTCAAGTCCTTTTCGAACCTTAATAAAATTACTGAATTCTGTAATCACTGTTGAGTCTTTTTTCCATTGAGGAGTGTGTATGTGTAATCTCAGACTTCTGTGAGTTCATTTCAGTGTAAGATTTTGCTATTTCCTACAACTAACCTGTGGACAGAATGCCCCTTGATTGGTCAAGGCTATGTTTTATTACATTGCTGGGGGGAAAAAAATGAAAACAACAAAAGCACAATGGCATTGCTCTCAGAAAGCTGTCATTCATTCACCTTGAACAGGCAATGTCAATAATCTTAAATGAAATCACTGTTTCTTTTTTTTTCCCCTGTTAAAATCTTTGAGAAGCGTTGACTATGAGCTTTTAAGCAGGTCCGAGGAACTACTCACGCGCGCATCATATTCTCATCCTGTACTAATACCCCCCGGAGAAGCAGTAAGAAAATCCAGGAATGTTTGATGTGATATCAATGCTTTTAAAATGAATCAGGACTTTCATCTAAACCTTGAGCTTTTAACAGGGATTAATATTAAAATGAGGGAAAGTGGTACAATTTCTCTAGCCATAATACACTACTCCCAGTATTTAAATACATATATAAATGATATTACAATAATTTATACATATATAAATGACATTACAATTATTTTTGTAATTACAATACAAAAATAAATGACATTACAATAGTATAGATATATCTATACTATCAAGTAATAGATACGGACTTTCCTAAGAACTGGCCTTTCCTTGCAGTCCATAATACTTACTGATGCTGAGTACTGGTTCCTGGCTTCTGTCACCTGCAATTCCTGGCACTGCTGAACTAGTTGGGAGCTTTCAGCAGAATCAAATTGTTCTTTAGACCAAACTGTTATACAATATTTCCTAACATAGTCCAGCTGCTTTTTGCTTTGTTTACTAAAGAGATGCTCTGCTCTGTAATGATGTTTTGAAGTCTCTCCTCCAGAGCCAGCTATTTGGTCTCTCAACAGATATATGACCTTTAGCTACTCTTGTTTTCATTTTGGTATGTCCCATGTGGGGTAGTAGTTGGACTTGATGATCTTAAAGGTCTTTTCCAACCAAAATGATTCTATGATTCTGTGATTCTATGCCTTTGCCAAATTGGTAGCAACCAAACTTTTGTTTTGTGGTGTAAAGGTGCCTCTTCCTCAGCCCTTATCAGCCATGAAATTCTTTGGCTGACTAACTCCAGAACTATCAGCCCTTGAAGAATGTAGCTGCCCTACCCATTCAGTCAGCAAACGGAGAAAGATGGGATGTTCTCTACCCCTTTCCTTCAGACTGACCAATTGTGGCATGGGAGGGTGGGCCTCTTTCACTGTAGACTCTGAAAAATAGATCTTTCAATGGAAAAATAATTTAGCTCTCTAAAACAGCAGAAGTCTTAATTAGAAGTTTGGAAGTCTTCCAACATTTCCATGCACATATGGCTTGATCCTTTTGCTTGGAGACCAGTTCTAGGAATCAAGTGTTTCCTTTTTTTAATTAGTGTAATTTAATTTTTTTCCTTATTACTAAGCCTAGCAACAAAGGGGCCAATTATTGTTAATTCAGATGAGCTTTCTTAGATACAGGTACCTGTCCACAAAGAAAGGGATCAATGCCACCACATCATCTCATGTAGCTCACAGAAGAACCTAGCAGATGATGAAGCCTGAATTGCTACTGACCTGTGAGGCAAAGGCACATGTAGTAAAAACATACAAAAAATGTGATACTAAATCAGTCATTCTTTGTCCTCTTCTACTGTTTATGACATATGAGTTTAAACAAGGTTTTCACCATCCCACTTTTCCTGGATGTCGAATTTGTGTTTCTGTTAATTGAGGAAGGTGCAAAACATGTTTCTATCTCACAAGTAAGCATATCAACCTACTTATTAGAAGTTTTTTTCTACTACAACAGAAGGCTGTGGAATTTATGCACAAGACTTTGCAACAGACCAGTTTTCTTAAGCTATTTTTTACTACTAGCTGTACTCATTATTGCCTGTTTTCTTACAGTGTATATAAAATAACCTATTTTTTGTCAAGTCATTGTCACTTCTAAAGCACGCAATGTAGTAAAATATAACTGCTAGATTTCTTGTGGATTTACAGGTTTCATCAGTTCTACCTTTGGTACAAGCCATATTGCATTTAAAGGACTTGTTGCCTGGTTTAAAAAGAGTGGATCATTCTTTTGAAAAGCTTTGATCACTGCAGTCATATTGTTGCACCTTTTATCTTGCTGGTACATTGATTTTAGCCAAAGATTGCCTTTCATGAAACTCTGAACTTTAAAAGCACCTCAGTTTCAAGAAAAAATATTCTGTGAAATATCTGAAGGCTCAGTTTTGATCTTTTTATGTGCATATTACTTCTAACTTATTTGCTGTGGGATAGTTGTATAATGCTTGTGCTTCTAAAATGTGAATTACTCACTACCAGTATGGAAAACATTTCGAGAATTTTAAAGTGTATGAAAATAATCAATAATTTTGCCTTTCAGTTGTCATCCCCTTTTGTTTGTTAGTTAATTGGGCAAACAACCTGTGGCTTGATGTCATTATGTATATCGAAACACAGTATTCAGGGGTGAATGTATATAGTGTAATTTTAATTTGTTTTTCTTAATGTCTACTCTGCTTTGGTATTCTCTAGGAGTTTCTTAACTGGACTACATAAAACACTTATCATTTAAAAATGTCCTGAAAGAAATGCAAGAAAATCTATGTTTGCCTGGAAAGTAGGACAAAGAAAGAGCTGAAGAGTGTGCTACAAGTAGTATTATTACCCTGCATAATTTCTAGAGTAACTGGAATATTAACTAAATAGACATAAGATAAAGATAAGAAAATGAAGGTGCTTTTGAACCCTGTGACTCCCCTCTATTCTTGTTTGTATTTCTGAACTAAATCTCATGCCACTGGACTTGAAATTTTTAACAAAACTAATTAAAACATAGTGTCTATTAGGCTTACTATGTTAATTGTGGCATACCGATGGCATGAGAAAGCCTTACATTAATTCTTCTCTTAACAAAATAAATCTGAACAAAATTGTTCTGCAAAGTCACTGCAAGACAATAGGTCTGGCAACCTCATCTGAACAGCCAGTAAGGAAAGGAAATGTCTGTGTTTATGTAGGCTCTAACTCAAAGTCAGTCTGTTCTCCCAGAGCACACCAGTATTGACATTCAGGTTCCCTCAGAAAATTGTATCTCAGAAGTCTTCATTTGAGCCAAGAAATGTTCCCAAATGGTAGCTGAATGCATAGCCTGGGGCACTGAAACTTCACATGTATTGCCTATACTAGAGCATGGACAATTAATGCCTTGCTTCTATATTTCTGTATAAAGTCATATTCTTGAGATTTTTTTTTCTGAGAGTGTCTGAATATCTTTTAAACTTACTCATGTCTAGAATTAAATGAAAGGGATACAAATTTGCTTTATGTCTAGCTTTTCTAAGTTTCCCTTAGTAATGCTGGACATAAACTATTTGAACAGATATAGAAATAAAACAATGTTTTAAGACCCATCTAAGTCTTGCTATTAAGTGTTGTCAATTTCTTCATTAAAAGTAATGTCAAAGAATTAAGATAGTTTTCCTCTGTTTTAATTGGATAAGATGCTATAAAAATGCATTATTCCAATACAATTGAGACTGGTTTCTTCCGTTGCCTTTCAACAGTACTTGGGACTAAAATCTAAGTAGCAATTGAAAGGAGGTGAATCATCTATCTTCTCATTGTCAACGACTTTTTGAAATTCAGCAAAATTTAGTTTTACAAACTTTTGCAGCTGCTACTCTCTTTTTAATAAGTGGATCTCACAATTACGAGAGACTCGTCACAGACTGAAATTTTGGTTGTACATTTTGCTATAGTTTGGTCTACTTGTCTCCAGCCTAACCCTCTAGGAGGCTAAAGAAGTTTCAAAAGCCAATGTATTGCTAAGCAGTACATGCTCCTCTCACTCATTCCTTGTGTTTGAGTACCAGATTTGAGTGTTTCTGTTTGCCTACTGTATTTAATGTCAGGCTTGATAACCTTGTTTTTAGCAGTAGGCATTCCAGTTTTCACTAGTGTTTTCCTGGGACTTGCAGGTTTGTCTATGTTATTTACTCATTTTACATTCATATTTGCAGTTTTGTTTTCTATTCATTATATTTTTAACATATGCATTTATTTCTGCAAATCTGAGGTGTAGATTAGATTGTCAGATTATTTATTGAAATTAGCTGCCTTCTAACCCTCTCCATGAAAGTTCATGAACACATAAAATCTCTGGCAAGCTCATGTTAAACAATTTTCCCATCATAGGATTCTGCCTGTTAATTGCACCAGTATTTTACTTTTCATTTCTTAGTTAGGTTGTTTAGTCCTGTAGATAATTACATTTAGGTGAGGTGAACTTAATCTGAGAACCAAGCATACATTCCAAGCCAGTCCTGTAAGCAACTTCAGTCACGTAGACAGTAGAGATATGCAAGATTTCCTGATAGATATTAACCTAATTTCTTAGAACTCTATATTAAGATAGGAGGTGCTATCATAGGTGCATATCATATTGGACTAGATGATCCTTCGAGGTCCCTTCCAACCCTAGAATTCTATGATTCTATGATTCTATGATCTTCTGACAGAAGCAACATCTATTCTGCATTTGTTTGTGTGCTCTAACCCACATTCAGTTTGCAGAGCCAAATTCTTTATTTCCAGAAAAATTTTATAAAAGAGGTAATTCTTGCAGAGGTTTTTTTAAATACTATTCTCTCTTTATTCTAGGAAACAGTTGATTCAGTAGCCATCAGAATGAGGTGTCACACAATTAATCTTTCCCCACAGTAATTTGTAAAGTCAGCATGCAGATGGACAAGAATGTTAAAAAAAAAGTTTTAAAATGCTGCATGTTAAAGAAAATCTGTACTGCAGACAGTCTTGGACTGCACCCACTTTCAAAATGCTGGTGCCAGACCTGTAGAAAGATGTGAAGTGGCCAGGTTTAATGAAGAACAGGCAATATTTTGATGCCTTTTTGATGCCTGTATTTGTTAGTAGTGAAATGTAATGATTCATTCTAGTCACAGTTCCTCACTCTAATTCCCTTAATAGTAATTCCAGATATGTTATATTTTGTTGTTTGGCAACTTCTGAATGCTCAATATTTCTGTTGTTACTGAGCACAAACTTATGAGACAGGGAAAAATGAAAAAGTCTATAGAGAATTTTTAGCAGTGCTCAGTGCATGTGACTAAGAAAAGGCTCAAATGCTGTGCAGCCTCACAATCTGCAAACAGGTCCTTCATCGTTCTACTTTAAGAACAGGGAGGGTCCTTCAAAGGACTTCTTTGTAGCTGCAAGGAGATACATGAGAATTTTGGGTGTAGATTCTTAAAACCCTTCTCAATTTTACGGACAGCTTATTCGTGGAACATCTATGAAAATACAGCTACTGTATTCTCTTCATGCGTAACTAGAGATCCAATTTCTGAAACAATGATAGCTGGGGTGCGGGACAGGGAATGGACTCAAGAATTTTCTCCTTAATTTCCTAAAAATGTTAAGGATTTTATTAAAAAGTAAGAATTTTGTAACAGTCATAAGCATACCATACTGTTCATATTTGAACTCACTGCTGGTTTTTCAGGTT
>VZRW01005290.1:2799-41122 GCA_013398125.1 Aegotheles bennettii
GCTGGCCACGCTGTACTTGATGCACCCCAGGACAGGGTTGTCCCTCCTGGCTTCCAGGGCACACTGCTGGCTCATGTTCAGTTTGCCATCAACCAGGACCCCCAGGTCCCTCTCAGCCGTGCTGCTCTCCAGCCACTCGTTCCCCAGTCTGTCTGTACAACCAGGGCTGCCCCATCCCAGGTGCAGAATCCAGCACTTGCCCTTGTTGAACTTCATGTGGTTGGAGATTGCCCATCTCTCTGGCTTGTCAAGGTCTCTCTTAATTAGCTTAAGGAATGGCTCAGTAGCTGGAATCAGGCAGGTAGCAAAGAATGACACCCCCAGGAAAGGGTTAACAGCATAAATGGTGACAGAAAACACAGAGGGAGCACAGGGTGGAATAGTCAAGGGAGCACCATAAGGCAATAACAGAGTGAGGTCCCATGGGGCTCTGTACTGCCACAGAGTAGGGAACAAAGGGTTTGAGAGAGAAATACTGGGGCAGAGCAAGTGCTGTCACCCCGTTCTAGGCACTGAGAGTGATGGCAATAGGGAAATAAAGTGATTTCAGCTCGTGGGGACTCTGTGCCAGTGCTGGGATCTGAGTTCACTCAGGTGCTTTGTTCCTCCAGCCACTTGCTCTTGTTTTCAGCCTTCTTGATCCAAGTGTAACAGGTTGGACTTGATGAAAGGTTGGACTTGATGACCCTGGTGGGCCCTTCCAACCATAATGATTCTATGATTCTATGACTGTGAGTAACTGCTGCAGCAGGTTGTGATAAAATGCTGGGGGTCACATTGTACTCTTCTGCTGTACATCTCCCGTGTGCAGGCAGCCTTTTAACAGCTGGATTTCCTTCCCCAGAAAACCTCCTTCCATCGGTCCCAGACACTGGGCTACAGGAATGGATTTGCCTTTGCTCGGCTGCCAACGGTGGCGGTCGGAGGGGAGCGACTCTACGTGAATCAGCTTTCCCAGGCTGAACTGGAGGATTTAGCCAACAGGAGACCCATGCTGACCTACGGGCAAGCCAAGCAGGCTCCACCTCCAGCCTTCGTTCCAGCACACGTGGCTTTTGACAAAAAGGTACAAAGGAGCTGAGTCCAGGAATATCTCTGGCCAAGATCGGAGACATAAAGAGCCAGCTCCAGGGTTCAGCAGGCTGGGGAGCAGATGTGCTCTGTTAATAACTGAGGCTGTTCCTTTCAGAGTGATGCAGTTGTTGCCATTTAATCTCTTCTCAGTGATGTCTTCTCAGATAGGCTCTTCTCAGGGATGGCACAGCACCAGGCAATCCCTCCACTGCTTTGAAGCCACTGGATTTCCAGTGATGGCCAGTGACAGGACAAGGGGGAACGGGTGAACATAAGGAAGAACTTTGTCACTGTGAGAGTGACAGAGCCCTGGGCCAGGCTGCCCAGAGAGGCTGTGGAGTCTCCTTCTCTGGAGACATTCAGCCCCCGACTGGGTGCATCCCAGTGTGACTGCTCTGGCAGAGGGGTTGGACTGGGTGATCTTTCGAGGTCCCTTCCAACCCCTGACATTCTGTGATTGTGTGTGATTCTGTGATCTATCAGACACTTCTCTGCCCCTTTGCTCCAGTCAGAGCAGCAGCAGGAGCCCCAGTGCTGCTGGGGGAGGTCATGGTCCCTTTTGAAGTGCTTTTGCTGGCTGGTAGGAACTTACTGGCTTCAGCATCACTTCATTCCCCAGGCCTCCAGGTTGATGTAGGCTGGGTATGCAAGTCCTGATTAGCCACCTACATCCTCTTAGGGGCAATGAATGATCTTGGAGGGAATATTCCTCATACTTCTGCTGAGCACAGGAACTGACTGGCTCTTGCCAGGCTGTGTTTTCTCTGCACCTTTGATTTCTCTCCTTGTTTCTCCAGCACAGATTGGCTTTTGCTGTCAGTACTGAATAGATGTGACTTCAAGCAGCCCATGCAGATTTAAAAATCCACAGATGTGGTTGAACTCTTTACTAAAATCTCCTGAAAGCTTCCCTAAATCAGGGTGTGCAAAGCTGACAATGGTAAAGTCATGGCTGTCAGTAAGCTGTGGGCAATAACCATGCACCTGGCAGTAGGTGAAACAGTGGGTGATCAAGGAGGAGTAGAGAAAAGGCTGTATTTTCTGCACCCATCACATGTGTATCAGATTTGTAAATGCAGGTCTTGATAAAAGCCCTCATGATGCCTCTGCCATCAGTCTCAGATTAGGCTACAGTCAACTTTGATGATTTCATAGATGACAATCCAGTAATTGCACTGCTAAAAACCATTACAAATAAGTTATTTGTCTTAATAGACTAATTGTGGTGTTAATAAATCATTGTGGTTGGAAAATTTTTTTCTTTCTCTCTCCCTTTGGGACATTGCTTCTTTGGCAGATTTTGAAGTTTGATGCCTATTTCCAGGAAGATGTTCCTCTCTCCCAAGCAGAGCCCTACCGGATCCACCAAGTGGGCATCTACTACTATTTGGAAGATGACAGCATGACTGTCATAGAGCCCGTCGTGCAGAACTCTGGTCTTCAACAAGGCAAACTTCTCAAACGCCACCGGGTGCCCAAGAATGACCAGGGGGAACATTACCACTGGAAGGATCTGAACCGGGGCATGAACATCACCATGTACGGCAGGACCTACCGCATAGTCAACTGTGACCCATTCACTCAGGTGTGTTGCTTGTGCCCAGAACACTGACACAAAGCATCCCTGGAATTACAGGGGGCCAGACCTGTCAGAGTCCAGTGGTCTGCAGCTGTAGCTTTCAGCAATAAGGTTGTCTGCAATCTTTCATTTTGCTTTTTGTGGAGAATTCTTTCTTAGAATCATAGAACCATAGAATCATTGTGGTTGGAAGGGACCTCCAGGGTCATCAAGTCCAACCTTTATCCCATCATATTCCTAACCATTAGACCATTAGACCATGGCCTTTCTCCAGATCAACGGGAAGCTCAAGGTCTATTTATTGAGGGCACATTAATTGCTCAATATTTTTACCCCAGGACTGCTGGGAGTCCATCCTCTGTCCTCAGAAATGCTCCTTACAGTACAAATTCTAAGCTTATTTCTGTGTGAACAGGATTGGACTGAGCTCATTTCTATGTGTACAACAGTTTAAGTGATGAAACACTGCATATAGTAGAGGGAAATTTCTGATCCTAACTCTTTTCTGCCTTCATGCTCCTCTGTTAAGAATGGGGGAAGGGAATGTAGTCAGTGACTTCCCCATCTATAGCCAAGCCAGAAGAGTGGTCATGATCTGTGGGTTGAGAATTGTGAACTGACCTTTCTAAGACCTTTCTAAGAGAATTTACTCATTGCCTGCTATTCTATTTCTGGCTCTTTCTGTACCCGTAAATGAAATAACAACCCAATAACAAATAATAACAAATACCAGTACAATGGTATTCTGTTAGGTTGTCCCCAGTATAATCTCAGCCCTGGACAACTACCATTCTTCCAAGCAATTCCCACGAGCAGTCCAGGAGTTAGAATGCTTCAGGGACCATTCCCAATAGGTGAGTTACATGCAACCAACTTGTCCTGGAGGCTGAGAGACTTCAGATGCAGGTTGTGTCTTGCTAGCTGACCTCAGTGTCCAGGAATGTTCCCAAGCATGTATAAGGCCATGGTCTAACGGTCTAATGGTTAGGAATATGATGAAATAAAGGTTGGACTTGATGACCCTGGAGGTCCCCTCCAACCATAATGATTCTGTGATTCTATCATTCTATAATATATTGGTATATATGTGTCTGCTGAGAACATGTGGGACCAGCTCTGCTGGACCTATATGACTGTTAAACTCAGTTGACATCAAATGAAGAGCTGGTCCTCATGTTAATATTGGTTGGTTGATGGAAAACATAAAATGAGCTGTCTGGGTCTACATCTCATGGCCACGTCTACTTGTCATTAACTGGCATCTTCCAGACCAGAAAACAGTGAGTCTGGAAGTGTGAACCTGTTTGGTGAGTCTTCAGGGTGATCTCACATGACTGTTGGAGATGTTTGCATAGGTGCTTCCTGGGCTGAATGTTTTCATGGGCCACATCCTAGGGTTAAACAGGGAAGGTCATTGGCTTCAGAGGTTGGTTTCATGTGAGTACACAAGTAGTACCCTAGAGTTTGTTCATGCATCTGAGGTAAGCAAAAAAATCTCTTTATAAACAAACAGATTGTCCTCTTTCCGTGGGAAAAGTACTCTCCCTGAAAGATGGACTGAAGCCACATATCCTTATGGCCTTGGTGGGCCTAGTATGGGTAACACTAACGTCCACTGTCTGAAACACTGCGGACCCCTAGGTCTCTTGCAAACTGAGACTGACTACATCTGTGGCTATGCACTGATTTAATCTTTTCCATTTACATTGAAGAGACCAACTGACAGTTATCCCTCATTCAAAGCCCTGAGGTCAAGGAAAACTCTTCCCAAGCAAAATCTGAGTCAGGATGTTGAGGACAGGACTGCTCTCAGTAATTAAAGGGCAAGCAAAGCCCTTTAGAAGAAACATCTTGGTCATCTTGGGGTGCATTAGAAAGGGTGTGGTTAGTAGGTCAAGAGAGGTTCTCCTCCTCCTCTATTCTGCCTTGGTGAGGCCACACCTGGAGTACTGTGTCCAGTTCTGGGCCCCACAGTTCAAGAAGGACGGGGAACTGCTTGAGAGAGTCCAGCGCAGAGCCACAAAGATGATGAAGGGAGTGGAACATCTCCCTTATGAGGAGAGGCTGAGGGAGCTGGGGCTCTTTAGCTTGGAGAAAAGGAGACTGAGGGGTGACCTCATCCATGGTTACAAATATGTAAAGGGTGAAGGTCAGGACGATGGAGCCAAGCTTTTTACAGTGCTGACCAATGATAGGACAAGGGGCAATGGATGCAAACTGGAGCACAGGAGGTTCCATGTGAATCTCAGGAAGAACTTCTTTCCTGTGAGAGTGCCAGAGCACTGGAACAGGCTGCCCAGAGAGGCTGTGGAGTCTCCTTGGCTGGAGACATTCAAACCCCGCCTGGATGCGTTCCTGTGTGATGGACTCTAGATGACCCTGCTCTGGCAGGGGGGTTGGACTGGATGATCTCTCAAGGTCCCTTCCAACCCCTAGGATTCTGTGATTCTGTGATCTTCTCTTATATTTGCTATTGCAGTAGAATGAATACTCCTGCAGCTGGTGGTTTGGGAGGAATGAACTTGCAGTGTTCTGTCAACACTCCTCTCAGCCCATCTGTAATCTCTTGTTACCTCTTACCTTCAGAACTCACGCTAATATCTCAGATGACATTTCTAGGTGTTCCTGGAGAGCCAAGGAATCGAACTGAACCCTCCAGAGGAAATGGCTTTTGATCCTTACACAGAAATGCAGCGGATGCCTGTGCACAAGTACATCACCCCCTCAGATTTCGACCAACAGAAACAGTTTCTGACTTATGACAAGCAGGTGAGAGAGCTGGTGGTGATTCCCCACTAGATGTGTTATTGGAACCCATGTTTTGTGAGTCTCTACCACCTCACTCATTCAAAAAAACATCTCAGTCCACTGAGCAGACTCCAGTTTTGCTTCTTTCTTGGATTTAATAAGAAACAGAATCTTTTATCTTTTTACTGGGCATTGTGCCTTGTGAACAGCTTCGCTTTGGATTTCAGAGCCTGTGCTCTAGATCCTCCATTTCTATCTTGCCTTCTCGTGGGTTGAAGTGAGCCACCTGCCTCAGGAAGCTGGCAGATAGGGCCAGATGCAGTTCCAATAGGAATGGGTGTGCTGCATCCACTGCTTTCTTTCCACAAAACATTGATCCAGGTACCAGAGGGGACACTTTCAGATAAACACAGATGCCACTTGCTCTGACTGAGTTCTCCCTGTGCACACAGTTGACTAATACTCTCCTCCCTGCTCCTCTGGATCATAGAATCATAGAATCATTATGGTTGGAAGGGACCTCCAGGGTCATCAAGTCCAACCTTTATCCCATCATATTCCTAACCATTAGACCATTAGACCATGGCCTCAAGTGCCTTCTCAACCCGGTTTTTGAACACCCCCAGGGACGGTGACTCCACCACCTCCCTGGGCAGCCCATTCCAGTGCCCAACCACCCTCTCAGTAAAGAACTTCTTCAACCCACTTCATATGGACAGAACATTAGTAATTCTTAGGCATGATTGCTTTCTCTGGCTCTTTATTCTCTACCCTAGGTCCTTTGCTTCTATGCCACGTGGGATGACACTGGCAGCATGTTTGGTGAGAATCGGCCATACGTCATCCATTACTACTTGGCAGATGGCACACTGGAGGTTCGGGAAGTCCACAAGCCAAATGATGGCAGAGACCCATTCCCAGTCCTGATAAAGCGCCAACGCTTGCCCAAAACCTTTGTGGACAACAAAAGTAAGTTTAGATTGGCCAACCCATCTGCTTGTGTGGAAGTGCCTCGGTGGGTAGATTCACACGTGGTGGCTGTGCCAGAGGTACACCAAGTCTGGAGAACTTTGGCTGAGAACACTCAAGTGTCGTTGTTTTTTGGCCAAAGAAAGGTTCTTCAAATGATCACTAAATTCTTTATCTTTTGGGATAAGAATCTGGACAGCAGTACCTAGAGCTCCCTGGAGCCATTTAAATAGAATCAACGAATCATTATGGTTGGAAGGGACCTCCAGGGTCATCAAGTCCAACCTTTATCCCATCATTATACAACTTGCTTTTGTATTCCTGTTCATGAGGAAACGTTAACATTTACCTGATTGATTTAGTTTTCCTTTTGCTCCCCTGTCCTTAGATACCTTCCCGAGGTGTGTGCTGGAGATCTCCGATCAGGAGGTACTTGAGTGGTACACAGCTAAAGACTTTGCTGTGGGCAAATCTACCACCCTCCTTGGTCGCACCTTCTTCATCTATGATTGCGACGAGTTCACACGGAACTTCTACCGTGACAAATTTGGCATCACAGACTTCCAGCCAGTGGAAATCAAGAAGCAACCACCCGAGGAAATTCCACAGGTACTGCAAACAATTTCTCAAAGGAAACGAGGGAAGTCAGCAGTTGGTATAAGCTCTTATAGTAAACTATAGGTTCAGCTTAGTAAGAACCTATAGTAAACAAGTTCATCTTAAAGAAAAGAGCAAGTGACTTGGAAAAGACAAGGCAAAAATGGTCATAATATAAAAATGAAAGTCCTCAAAGAGTGTTGATTTCTGAGACTGCAAAGGACAAAGCACTTGTTAATAATGATAGGGAGAACTCTGGTTACGTCTGTACTAGAAAATTAAACAGTCAGGGTTTGGTTTTGGCTGGGAAGTCAACTGGCACAGTCTGGATGCACTCATCCTCCTGAACTCCCTCTCACCCTCCAAAGCAGGGTTGCTAAGTCCAAACTGCCTACGGGGGACAGTCACAGGCCTTGTTACCTCCCACATGGAGCCTAGGAATGTGTTGGAGTGCTGGCTGGCCTAGACCACAAACACGATGGGAAATAGGTTAACAGTGTGAGCACATAGATGGTTGAGTTCCTGTGCACAGGAAGATTTGGGTTTTAGTATAGCATAGTCTCTTTATTCAGAGAAATTACCTGGCTTTCTGAGTTTCAGATGTTCTTAATTCTCTTTCTGTAAGTAAGGGGTCCAACACCCAGCCAGGCTTGTAGCATCTCTACTGGGCAGGATGTCACAGCTATTGCTACCTGGTGACAGAACAGGTCTCTTACCAAACAGATGTCTTGCAAACATTGTCTTGTTCTGAATTTCAGCTCTTTCTCCTTGCTATCTCCTCTGGATGCAGGTTATTCCTCCCTATAATGGTTTTGGCACCCTTGAAGACTCTCTCCAGAACTGCTTTTCTCTGTGTCCAAAGCCTCCCCGGAAAGATGTGATCAAGATGCTGGAGAATGACCACGAGGTGCTGCGATACCAGGTGGCCCTGGTAAGTGGTTTACTTGATGGTCTAGTGCCAGCTTCTGCTGTAGAGTCAGAAGGATGAGAGGAACAGCCTGCCCAGACAAGGCTGTTAGCAAATTCTCCTCTGTGCTGGTGGGAAGAGAGAGCTCCCCAAGCCAACACGAGTGCCCCTCAGGGGATGCAGTTGGGTTACTCTGTGCTTGCTGTGACAATTAGTAGCACACAAAGGTAGGAAAAAAAAACCAACAAGGCCAGAAAGCACAAAACAGACATGCTACAAAACCACAGCCATTTATGGAAAAACTGCCACTGACACCAGCACGTGATAGATGGCCCTGACTGTAACAGCACTGCAGCTGGGCACTGTGCCTCTGCCTGCCTTCAACCGCTGCCACAAGCGTGCTCTGGCTGTCTCTCTGCTGCTGGCTCCCAGCACCTGCCCTTCTCCAGGCTACTCCTGGCCACAGCAGGCAGCCAGAGGCGAGAGCAGAAGCCAGGGAGTCCGTGGGGATGGTGCTTTCCACCCACACCAATGGCACTCTGTGCCAGCTTTCCAGTTGGTTTTTGCAAGGAGCCTCTGGCACATCCAGCAGCAGCAATGGCATTTCCTGTGCTGCCTGGTGCCTGCCCTCTCCAAACACTCCGGGTGAGTAAGGGCTGATTTCTTTTCCCTATTGTGCAGGAATTCCTAAAGGTCACAACTGACGAGTTCAGATCCACTTCATTTTAAACTGAGCAAGTAAAGCTACTGGTGTGTCAGGGGAGTGTCTTCCTGTGACCAAGAGCTGGAAGCAGCACCAAGCCCTCTCAGGCACTCACTGGAATGAAAAATAGAACTTTAATGAAAAATAGAACTTTAATGCTGAATTTTATAGCCAGTCTCTCTCTGTGATGAATCATTCCATACAGGATATTCCTTTCTCTTGCATTACTCACTCTGTGGAAACACTGGATGTACTTAGTCACTGCAGCCTGGATTCTGTTAGCCTGAGTAGAGCAAATCATTGAAATTTGGGTACTTAATGCTGTTCAGGGCTTTGTTACACCATGTCAGCAGATCTGTAGCTTTTGGCCTATATCAAGCACTTTGAATGTTTAGGCAGCTATAAAAAAAGCTACAAACTCTGGCTGCTTATGAGTGGGTTAGCAGGTACTGCCAAGCACCCTGGGAAAGAAATCCTGGAACAAATTCCAAAACCACTACCTTTCCTCTAGGAATCCCCAAACCCCGAGGACAGAAAGCGTCGTTTCATCCTCTCTTATTCCCTGTCTGATGACATGATCAGCATCTATGAACCCCCAGTCCGTAACTCGGGCATCATCGGAGGCAAATACTTACGGAAAACCAGACTGGCAAAGCCAGGCTCCACCACAGAGAATGCCACCTACTACGAGCCCTCAGACCTCACCATCGGTGCTACGATTGAAGGTATAACCCAGCCTGGATTGACAGTACTCTCTGAGCACTGGTTTTCAGAAAGGGACCTGGGGGTCCTGGTGGACAGGAGGATGACCATGAGCCAGCAATGTGCCCTTGTGGCCAAGAAGGCCAATGGCATCCTGGGGTGCATTAGAAGGCGGGTGGTTAGTAGGTCAAGAGAGGTTCTCCTCCCCCTCTATTCTGCCTTGGTGAGGCCACATCTGAAGTCCTGTGGCCAGTTCTGGGCCCCACAGTTCAAGAAGGACATGGAACTGCTTGAGAGTCCAGCGCAGAGCCACAAAGATGATGAAGGGAGTGGAACATCTCCCTTATGAGGAGAGGCTGAGGGAGCTGGGTCTCTTTAGCTTGGAGAAAAGGAGACTGAGGGGTGACCTCATCCATGTTTACAAATATGTAAAGGGTGAGGGGCAGGATGATGGAGCCAAGCTTTTTACAGTGCTGACCAATGATAGGACAAGGGGCAATGGATGCAAACTGGAGCACAGGAGGTTCCATGTGAATCTCAGGAAGAACTTCTTTCCTGTGAGAGTGCCAGAGCACTGGAACAGGCTGCCCAGAGAGGCTGTGGAGTCTCCTTGGCTGGAGACATTCAAACCCTGCCTGGATGCGTTCCTGTGTGATGGACTCTAGGTGACCCTGCTCTGGCAGGGGGGTTGGACTAGATGATCTTTCGAGGTCCCTTCCAACCCCTAGGATTCTGTGATTCTGTGATTTATTTATTCAGTAATATATGATTATATATAAATATATCATTTCTTGCACGGGCAGTTCATGTACCTCCCTTCACTTGAATGGTCGGTACCTTCTGGCTCTCATCACATTGGGACTTTCCAGGTCACCAGCTAAGGTTTGGAACTTAGAAATAATTAGGAAAAGAGCTACATTCTCCATGTGCTCAGTTTGCATCAGTTTGCATCATTGGGCATAGCTTTAACCCTGTGAATCCTGGCTGGTCCAATGACTTCCAGTAGCAAAGGCCAATCCTGTAAGGAAAATCTGCTCCGTAAGGAGAATAAATGTAATACTGAACTATTAGAGACACTCCAGTGCTAACGGGGGGAGTTGTAGGCACAGGCACGAGGCCTTTGCTCTCAGCAGCTGCTTTTCTTGCAGCAAAACTCCCTTACTAAACTATTTTCACTCCAAGGACCAAAACAAATAGCAGAGCTTGCTCCAAGCTGAGCCCAGCTACAAACCATGGATGATGGAGTCACTTACCCATGCTGACAGGCAAGTAACTCTGCTTGCTTTCATGCCTCTTCCCCAGTGTTTGGCCGCAGGTTTGTTGTCACTGGTGCTGATGAACATGTGCTCAATTACATGGAGAGCAAGGCTGAGCGTTTCCCTGCAGCATCACTGCAGTCCCTGAGGGAGCATTTTCGCCCGCGGCAGGTGGACAAGGAGCCTGCCAACAGGTAGGCTTCAAAGGATGGCATTGTGGAGCTAAATGGGACTCGGGGTTGGCAACAGAGGAATGCAGCTGTCAGTCACACAAGAGGAACCCTAGTAGATCTGTCTCCAGGCAGCAAGGGGAAGAAGGATCCTTTCAAGGAACTATGGTGTTAGACCTTTTCTATCTCCTCAGGTGTCAGACCTTTTCTATCTCCTCAGGTGTCAGAAGGACATTAGTTATGCAATTTAAGAAACAAAACCCCTCTTTTTTCCCCTTAACCACACAAAGAGAGGGTGGTTGGGCACTGGAATGGGCTGCCCAGGGAGGTGGTGGAGTCACCGTCCCTGGGGGTGTTCAAAAAACGGGTTGATGAGGCACTTGAGGCCATGGTCTAATGGTCTAATGGTTAGGAATATGATGGGATAAAGGTTGGACTTGATGACCCTTGGAGGTTCCTTCCAACCATAATGATTCTATGATTCTATGATTCTATGATTGTATAAAGGCTATAGCTCTGTAACACAAAGAGAAGAAACGGCTTGAAATTGCAGCAGGGGAGATTCAGGTTGGACATGAGGGAAAATTCCTTCCCTGGGAGGGTGATTGGGGGTGGGAATGGGTTGCCCAGGGAGGTGGTGGAGTCCCCGTCCCTGGAGGTGTTCAAGAGGTGTCCGGATGTGGCGCTGGGTGCTGTGGGTGAGTGGGGATGGAGGTGGGGGTTGGGCTGGATGAGCTTGAAGGGCTCTTCCAACCTCGATGGTTCTGTGATTCTACAATGCAGGGTCAGGCAGAGATACAGAAGTGGCTCATTAGAGGGGCTGTCGCTGAGCTCAATTACCCGTGCCCACCACACACCAAAGTGACACCAGTGAACACTTTGGATGTGCTGCCCCCACCCCAGTTTGGGCAGGGATTTCTGTGGGGTTTCTGAAAGATTCACCATGGCCTGTGCCAGTCTGTGGCCACGCTTTATTTTTTTGTGAATCTGTTGGCACTGTGGCATCAGAAGGCAATCAGGATTAAACTCAAACAGTTAATTCTTCTCCTCGCATAGAATTTGGTCACCTATTCAAGGTTACCTGTGATTCAGCACTACTGGGGTGGTAGGCTCTTACACACAGGGGAATAAGATCTTCTGCTCTGCTACACAAGGAGTACTTCTGGGCACTTTCCCCTAAAAAAAAAATATTTCTAGCTTCTTCCAGCTCTTTATGGTGATTTTTTGTCTTTTTTTTTTTTATCCCCCAGCTGATTGACCTATGTTCTTGTGGAGAAGACAAGATAAACTACCGTGACTTCCTCAGGGCCTTCCCCTTGTGATCTTCACCCAGAAGTTGAAACACAAGACCAGCAATAAAATTCTTAGAACTGAGTTGACTTTAAGACATTGTACCTCAAAAAAGGATGCTCTGATCTTCACCTTGCTCTCTCCATCCCCTTCTAACCAGCCCCAGCTAATTTCATACTCCCTTTGTTAACTTTTTTTTCCTTCCTACACCTTTCCCTGCCCTTTTAGCTACCACCAAACTCAACCTCACAACTGCTGGATATTGAAACAAAACCCACAGGAGAAAAAGAACTTTGGAGAACCAGAGCCAGGTTCTCCTGTTGATCCCTCAACTCTTTAAAGCAGTACAGCAAGGCTTGCTAGAGCTCGAGCTCTCTGCAGCCTCTCCAAGTTCTCTTAGAGAGTCAGAAGTGGCCTTGCAGCAGAGAAGACTGCCAGTTTAAATTGTTGTTTGCATTGCATCTAAGAGCCCTGCCATGGACCAAGACAAACTCAACGCTTGCTCGTCTGAATGTAAGCAAATCATGCATGGCTGCTCTAAAAGTGTTAATTAATCTGCTTTAAACACAAGTACCTCGATGTCTGGAATAGCTAAGGATTAAAGTGTGGGGGAAAAAAACCAGAAAAATGTGATTCTGGGTTTATTGAAGTGGAGAAATGAGTTTAGCTCTCACATATCTATGGAGATTGGAGAGGAACGCAGCTGTCAGTCACACAAGAGGAACCCTAGTTGATCTGTCTCCAGGCAACAAGAAGGATCCTTTCAAGGAACTATGGTGTTAGACCTTTTCTATCTCCTCAGGTGTCAGAAGGACATTAGTTATGCAATTTAAGAAACAAAACCCCTCTTCTTTCCCCTTAACCACACAAAGAGAGGGTGGTTGGGCACTGGAATGGGCTGCCCAGGGAGGTGGTGGAGTCACCATCCCTGGGGGTGTTCAAAAAACGGGTTGATGAGGCACTTGAGGCCATGGTCTGATGGTCCAATGGTTAGGAATATGATGGGATAAAGGTTGGACTTGATGAGCCTGGAGGTCATCATAATGATTCTATGATTCTATAAAGGCTATAACTCTGTAACACAAAGAGAGGAAAATTGCAGCAGAGGAGATTCAGGTTGGACATCAGGGAAAATTCCTTCCCTGTGAGGGTGATTGGGGGTAGGAATGGGTTGCCCAGGGAGGTGGTGGAGTCCCCATCCCTGGAGGTGTTCAAGAGGCGTCTGGATGTGGCGCTGGGTGCTGTGGGTGAGTGGGGATGGAGGTGGGGTTGGACTGGATGAGCTTGAAGGGCTCTTCTAACCTCGATGGTTCTGTGATTCTGTGACTCTGAGCTAGCAAGGGTCTGCACACAAATCTGCTGACAGCATTTCCTTTCTGAAGGTTGGGAGAAGGGTTACAGGACTATCCAAAGTCCTTATGCACCATGTCATCTTACCAGACAGGTCCAACGAAAAGGAAGAACGAGCAGTTGGCACAGCAATAGTGTTGTGACACCTGTGTTCCACTTAAAGTCACATTGCTCATCTCCCCATGGGGGTAAAGGTGGCAGGGACCTTCTCACCCCAAACGACCCCTTGCTGCTGAGCACACAGGGCAGGCAGCTCTCACGCACACAGTAGAGAACAAAGCTCTTTGGAACCAAGTGCTGATTTAAATCAGCTTTTGTGCTGTGGATTCCCACTTCCCCTCAGACAGCTGAGAGTCTCCACATGACAGCTCCCTCCTGCCTCTTGGGAAAGGTCACTGCTCTTCCCTTCTGGGCCCATTTTGTGCTGCTGTTCCCTCCGACTGAGAACTTCTACAGCTCTCCTGGGTCCACCTCTGGTTTCAAAGCACGGCTTGGCATCGCGTGATGTCCCTCTACTCTGCTCGCTGACATAGTCTAACTTCTAAAGGCCACCTTAATCAGCTTTTCCAGACACCCAGAACTTACAGATGAAATTACTGGAGCTGTAGGCTGTAGAAAAGGAAGTCAGAAACTGTTTTGTGCCCATGCTGTGAAACTGTAACCCAATACTCAGCCAAACCATGTAGCGTGCCCGGGGCCAGCTGCAGACTATACAATTTAGCTCACCATGAAGTATGCACCTAAACCACATCAGATAAATCACATCCTACAAATGCCCTGACCCTCCACTCCCAGCCATGAAGGCAGCCACAGAGAACCAACTCAGAAGCAGCTGCCCATGCTGTAGACGTGGGAAATGCGAGAAGATGAACCCCAGCTGTGAGGACACAAAGAGAATACAAGGAATCCAAGGGAATCCAAGGACCAAAGGGAACAGACTGGTCTGGTATGGCAAGAGACAAGTAGGACTCATGGCACCCTACTTTGGAAGCACAGCAGAGTGATCAAGCACCAGTGGACTGCAGGGATGGAAGAATCTATGCCTTTTATTTATTTATTTCAGAAAAATACTTTTGTTGAGTTCATCACAAAAGTCATTGAACAACAAACAACAACAAACAAAATCCGTACAAAAACTTGAGTGACAGGAAGACTGAAACAAACGGGATAAAATATCAGAGAGGCTGTAACTGCCCCCCACCCCCCCCATCCCCTCCAAAATTAGGAAATTTGCACTAAAGCATAAACATGGAAGAACAGAAATTTTCCTCGAGTTCCTTTGCTGAAGTTTGGTCCGTCGAGTTCAAGGTATTCAGAGAAAACCTACGTGCCTCTGCCTGGCTTTTACCACAGCCATTCTTCCCTGCTGCCAGCAAACCCCCATGTGCAGCCCCAAGGTGAAGGAACACCCTTCAAGGCTTGAGTATAAAGCCTGCCAAACCGTCTCTCGTGAAGTCTACCAGAAGGCTGTAAATCAAACCCCATAATCTCCATCTATTGTTGACGCAAGTTGGGGTCCATCTACCAAGACTTCATCTAAGGGAAAGGACTGAGGCTGCTGTAAAGCCCCACGCACTGCAGTCAAGGCAGGGTAGCTACAGCCTTCAAGAGTCACTTGGAGGCAAGGGGAAGGCATCCTAGAGTGGTCGTTCTTCCCTCCAACCAGGAAGCCCACCAAAAATCCATTTTAAATTGGTGAGTTAAGGGGACCTACAGGGGAACTGGAACTTGTCTTCTTTACTACTAACCCAAACATGGTGAGTAAGAAGAAAGACTTCTAAAGAACAACAACAACAACAAAATCACACAACTGTAATGCCCCATAAGAGTCACTCAAAAATATTTTTTGAAATGCTACATCTGTTCTTTCTCCACCCCTTTCTCTTCCCAAGCCCATTCCCCAACTATCTAAGACAAAAAGAGAGGACTACTGCTGGTATTTCACAGTTCTCCTAGGCTAGGGCAGGAAATCACTATGGTTCACACCCAAAAATCACAGATTACTCAATCCCTGACCTTCTTAGGTTGGATCATGGACACAGACTACAAAAGCAGTCTCCAGCCCACGGGAAGGGTGCAAGCACTACACTGACAGTGAAGACTTGCAGTTCTGCACAGTCTCTTTCTGCACTGTGGTGGACAAGAGCTCCTTTTCAGGGTCAGATCTTTATTGCAGAAGACACGGGGCTTGACAAGATGGGGCACCAGAAGAGCATCCACTCAAAGAGAGTGGACTCGTGGCATCTTTGTACACAAAGTGGTCAAGGAAAGACTGACCACTAAGGGTTAGCAACAGAAATACTCCATTTGGGGATGATAAAGTTCTTTGGGCTGAAGAGAAGGCTCGGTCTGCTGAGAAATGACATGGACGTAGAAGCAGTTACTGCAGGATTGCAGCCAAGGGATGGTGCTCACAGTAGACAACAGAGACAGAAGCAGCCCCTGGCAGCCCCTCCAACAGAGGGTGGATTGCAGAGCTCTGGGATGACAGCGCATTATTGCCTTACAGCAGAGGCTCAGCTCAAAATAAAAACCCCTAAACAACCTGCCACGTTGGGACACAACAGGAGAAGGATGGGGATTTCCGAGGACTAAAGTTAGGGCAGGGCAAAAAAAGCCCCATCATCTCTAGGTATAAAAAAGAACACATGGAAATGCTTCCAAAACAAACTGTCCCTTTTCCTGGCAGCTCTATCAAAAAGGAAACAAAAGACACATAAATGTGGCTATGTTGTACATCTGTTGGGAGGAGGGAGGGTGTCCAGCTACTGGTACAGCTACTGGACCTCTAGGTCAAGCGTGCAGGAGGCTACGTGGCAACATAAGGCACTTGGGGCACAGAGAGTAATTCTGTATGAAGACACAGGATTGTGCACGTGGAAAAGCTGCCTGAAGGGAAGCAGGCAGGAGGAGGACTGGTTCAGCAGCCACTTTTTGGAGGCACTGCACGTGGTCACCTGTTAATGGCATCAATAGCTCAGCTGCTGCGAGGCACTGGCTCTGCCCAAAGGACCAGCTGAGGCTGGGGAGGTGCCAGCATGTGGCAGAGGATGGCTGGGGATGGGAAGAGGCAGGAGAAAGGAAAAACCTCTCACACAAGACCTTTTCCATGTCTTCTCTAACATAAAGCTCTTTTCTCACCCCACATTACTGTCGCTGCCTGTTTGAGCCAGAATGTGCATTATCTACCTGGTAAGGAGCAACTGCAAGATACCACCAAGGGTTCTGCTCCAAAGTCTCCTTCCTCAGTTCCCCTGAAAAAGGGGGAATCCCTCTCCCGGAGTCCTGCCAACATCTTTTCTTTGGGACTCGGAGTTCCTGGGAATGGAGGAACAAGCAGAACTTGACCAGCTGTCCTTGCATCCCCGCACATCTTCTCCCTTTGGTGCCCAGCGTTAGCTGGGGCTCAACAAGGAGAGGGGGAGGAAGGCAGACAGGACACCTACAGAAGGAAGAAAAACACCTGACCCAACTCAAAGAGGGGCAGAAAATCAACAGTCACCCATTCCCCAACACAAAGGATGACCATGCCAGCCTCCAGCTAGGATTGCACTTGGAGAGAGCTGGATTCTGGCTGCCCGAAGGGCTGAGCAAGAGGCACGCTAAGGACCACATGCAAGGAAGGTGAACCTCAACCCTGGCTTGAGTATTGAAGAGCACCCGGGCTCCCTGCAACCCTGTGCCCCTCTTCTCACCCAGCCAAGGGAGCACATCACTCGCCTACTCCTGCCACGCCAAGGGGGACGAAAGCTGCACTTGGCTTTGCTGCACAAGAGGCACCAACAGCAAAGCCCAGCTACAGAAAGTGCCCCGGAGGAGAGCTGTGGGGTGAGAGGTGTCCATCTGCTGCACGTCTACCAAATCCACACTGGTGCACGACACCCCAGAGCTGAGCGAGCTGGCACTGACCCACGAAGCCCCAGGCAGGAGATGCTGCAGCAGGTGGGAACTGGGGTTCTCATGAATCTCCTGCCACCACGGAGAGGTGGCAGCAGGCAGGAGCAAGAGGAAGAAGTGGTCTGCAACAACAGATGGCCTCTGAGGTAGATTTGAGACAACTCCATCTGCCAACGGCTATGTGTCACAGGTCAGGCTCTTCCTAACATGAAAGCTGCTCCTTGCAGCCCAGGCTTCCTTCTCCTGCCCTGTCATCTCATTCACAGCCCCAGAAGGGATGAAGGGGCTAGGTTTTTTGGAAGAAACCCTGCATTTGATAGCACCTTGGGTGGATACAAGCTCTGTATCCTTCAGAAACAAAGAGTGAAGCTGGTGGTTGCTGATGGCACGGCTGATGGTAGGGTAGGGATGAGGAAGGCATGAGGGGCACAGTCCCATCGATGCAAAACTCTTTGCAGCAGCCAGTTTGTCATCTGGACATGGTCACAAGCCACGAGAACATCAGGTCCACGAGGCACAAACGAGCTGGAAAAGAGCCTGGGCTGACAGGAGCCAGCCCAGTGCTGAGCGGGGCAGGACTCAAGGTTTCACAGGGACCTGAGGATGCTGCTGCCCCACAACAAGGCACTGCAAGCTGCAGAGCTCCGAGCCCGGTCCTCAGGGCTGTGAGCTCCACAACAACTCCAGGGCAGCTCATCTCCTGCAGGCAAGAGGGTAAAAGGGACCCAGCTGTACCAGAAGACCTGGGGCTAGCAAAGGTGGGTCCTGTATGAAGAGGAAAACTCCCTCTTGGCTGCCCAGCTCTCCAAAATCAGCTCCAAACCAGGGCTCAGAAAACCAGAGGTCCACCATGAGACCAGACATGGCTGAGGTTCCTCCCTCAGGGCCTGGTCTCTATTTGCAGCATCACCATCCTGCAGCACTTGCCCAGCATTGGCCAGACGTGCCCCAGGAGAGGCAACCTCTGCCTGAGAGCACCCCTGAGCCTCAGGGCCACCATAACAGACACATGGTGCCTTCAAGCTGCCGTGGCCCTGACCCCCCGGGGGGGGGAGACCTCAGGGAAGCACCACGGAGAGAGGGGAGGAACATGCTGGAGAAGAAGAAAAGGATTGTTTGGAACCATCTAAGATGCATTTGTAACAATAAGGCAAAATAACCAAACACTGAGATAGAAAAGAAGAAAATTGCACAATAAAACAGGGGAAGGCAAAACCAGGAGGGTTGGAAAGGGCTCCTATGGGGGAAGGGAGCAGGGCAGAGGGACCTTTTTGGTTTTATTGCAAATGGTTCAAGAGAGCAAGAAAGGAAGGGAGGAGAGCGAGAGACACCTTGGGAAGATGACGGGGTTCCAAGCCATCCAAGATGATGCTCGTGAGGAGTGGGGAGGAGGGGCTGCTTCTTAGTCCTGGTATCTCACCCTCCTCCCCAGGAGAGAAGCCTTTGCTTCTATGGTGACTTCAGCTTCTTGGTGCGAGGTGAGGTGCCGTTCTCTGCTTTCACCACTCCGTTTTCATGGTAACCTGGGGATGGACACAGAAAACTTTGTCCCTTGCACGGGTCTAAACCTTCACCTTCTTGGGGTTTGACCCTGCCGGGGACCTCCTGGGCTCAGCAGTGAGCAGGAGGCATCACCACAGCATCACCAGCACGGGCACCAGCCTGCCCAGGCGATGCTGAGCCACAGGACCGATGCCTCCCACAGTGCCACCCCATGACCTGCCACTCCTGGTGCTCACCCGAGTCCCTCTTGAGGGGCTTGGTTTGCTGCTTGGCGCCGGCAGCCGCTCGCTTCCGACTGCTCTGCTCGTTCCAGTACTCCCGCCAGCGCCGCAGCTGGAAGTGGATGAACCTCCACATCACCGAGGCCTGGAAGAGGCACACCAACAGCAGCACACTCATTCTGGGAGGGGTGAAGAAGAGGTAGGCTGAGAACTGCTTGAGAGAGTCCAGCGCAGAGCCACTAAGATGATGAAGGGAGTGGAACATCTCCCTTGTGAGGAAAGGCTGAGGGAGCTGGGTCTCTTTAGCTTGGAGAAAAGGAGACTGAGGGGTGACCTCATCCATGGTTACAAATATGTAAAGGGTGAGGGTCAGGACGATGGAGCAAAGCTTTTTACAGTGACAACCAATGATAGGACAAGGGGCAATGGATGCAAACTGGAGCACAGGAGGTTCCATGTGAATCTCAGGAAGAACTTCTTTCCTGTGAGAGTGCCAGAGCACTGGACCAGGCTGCCCAGAGAGGCTGTGGAGTCTCCTTGGCTGGAGACATTCAAACCCTGCCTGGATGCGTTCCTGTGTGATGGACTCTAGGTGACCCTGCTCTGGCAGGGGGGTTGGACTGGATGAGCTTTCGAGGTCCCTTCCAACCCCTAGGATTCTGTGATTCTATGAACTGAGGAGCGAGGCCACCACCAGCCCTGCCCTCCTCCCACACCGGGGCTGGTGGCTGGGGTCCCCCTCGGCAGTGGCACCAGGTGCCATCCCTCCAGCCACCATCTCTGCTTTCTGCCATCTCCTGAGCTCAGGGACAGCCACGTCCCTTTTCCTCCTCACTACAAAGCTCTCAGGTGCTCAATGCTGACTCTTAAGAGTTGAGGGCAGGAATGGATGGATGTGGTGCCCGTAGGGCATGCAGTGATGGGACAGCAGTGGTACCAGCAAGGAGAGGGAGGGGATTCTGTCCCTCTACTCTGCTCTCACGAGAACCCCCCTGCAGTGCTGGGTCCAGTTCTGGGGTCCCCAACACAAGAAGGACGTGGGAGATGTTGGAGTGAGTCCAGAGGAGGCCACGGAGATGCTCTGAGGGCTGGAGCAGCTCTGCTCTGGGGACAGGCTGAGAGAGTTGGGGGTGTTCAGCCTGGAGAAGAGAAGGCTCCAGGGAGACCTTAGAGCACCTTCCAGTGCCTGAAGGGGCTCGAGGAAAGCTGGAGAGGGACTGGTGCCAAGGGCAGGGAGTGATGGGATGAGGGGGGATGGTTTCAAACTGAAAGAGAGGAGATTTCTATGGGATATTAGGAAGAAATTCTTTGCAAGCTGTGGCTGCCCCTCCCTGGCAGTGTTGAAGGCCAGGTTGGATGGGGCTTGGAGCAACCTGGTGTAATGTCCCTGGTGGAGGTGTCCCTGCCCATGGCAGGGGGTTTGGATTGGATGATCTTTAAGGTCCCTTTCAACCCAAACTGTTCTATCATTCTATGAAAAGGATCATCCCAACCAGCAATGCCCTAACCATAGTCTGCAAGGTCAAGGTTAAGATGTCCTCAGCTGCTCTGAACACCTAAAAGGTGGATATGGTTAGAAGAGTGCTAAGAAAGCCCCCCAAATCCTCAGGCATGCCAGTAGTCCATAGCTCCAAAAAGCTTGGGAATGACCAGGCACCTGTCCTAGCAACTTCTGAACTCAATCTAGAGCTGCTGTATGGATGAGAAAGGCTCCTAGCCTTGACAGACAGACTGCAAGACATGAGGAACCCATCCCACCTCCTGCTTCCCATGTCAACAGGCAGCAAAACACATCCAAGCAGAAGGGAAGACATCTTTTCATTGTCCACATCCCTGTAAGCACAGTTAGGGATGCAGAAGGGAAAGCATGGAAACCTTTCTCTAAGATAGACTTGTGCTTTACAACTTCGCTCAGTGAACAACTTATTTCGAGGCTTTGAAAAGGATCATCCATGGTGGCTCTGTAGCCTTCAACCCTTCCTCGCTCCTTCCACACACTCCCAGCTTTCTTGGACCTTCCCTAAAGGGAACCTAGATCAGATCCCCACTGGAATTTCCAAACTCAGAAAAAAACCACCCTGGGATCATAGAATCATAGAATCAGTATGGTTGGAAGGGACCTCCAGGGTCATCAAGTCCAACCTTTATCCTATCATATCCCTGACCATCAGACCATCAGCCCATGGCCTCAAGTGCCTCATCAACCCGTTTGTTGAACCCCCCCAGGGACGGTGACTCCCCCCCCTCCCTGGGCAGCCCCTTCCAGTGCCCAACCACCCTCTCAGTAAAGAACTTCTTCCTAATCTCCAACCTAAACTTCCCCTGATGGAACTTGAGGCCATTTCCTCTTGTCCTGTCATTGGCAATTTGGGAGAAAAGACCAACCCCAGCCTCACTACAACCTCCCTTTAGGCAGTTGTAGAGGGCAATAAGGTCTCCTCTCAGTCTCCTCTTCTCCACAGCCAAGGAACACAACCAAGGAATACAGGGGAGACATTCCCACAATTCAGTCTTCATGGGAAAGAAGGCTTTAAAATAAAGGGTGGTAGATATGGTAGGGTCATTCCTACCTGAAGAGGATATTGTTGAAGAGAAAACTAAAGAAGTTCCCTCTCTCAGGGTCTAGGGCCTGGTTCTCCACCCGTGGCAGCCCGAAGCCGATGACCAGGATGTATAAGGTGAGGGTGAAGAGCCTGGTGACCACGAATACCACAGCCCAGACGTTAAACCTGCAGGAGGACAAGCAGAGGTGTCACCAGGAGCAGCCTCCAGTGCTGAACTGGAAGGTGAGAGCGAGCCATTGTCACGTTGATGGCTCTCCTGGGCTCCAGAGGGTGGAAGCCATGGCCAGCTCGCCTGCTTACAGCTTCTCGTTGTTCTCATCTGTGAAGTAGACCAGCCGGGCCATGTGGAAGAAGAATTCAGCGAGGTACTGCAACAGCAAAAGGATCAGCCCCAGGCGGGTCAAGCTAGGAGGAAACAAAAAAGGACAAAGCATCACTGAGCTGGTCCATCTCGGTCCTTCACATCCAGCAACAGCATCTCTCCTGCCATCCCTGAGCTGCAGCAAGCACCAGCCCAAAGCTGGACCTCTCTGCAGCAGCAGGGGTGGGATTGTGATGTCCCTGAAACATCAAGGCAGCCCAAACCAGTAGCAGATCTGAGAGGGGTCCAACCCAAAGCCCCAGCCTCTGGCATTGGTAAGAGCTTGGTGCCCATGCTGTGCTGGAAGAGCACCCCAGGGTACTTCCCATGCCCAAGGGGGATGCACCCATCAGCCTGTGTTCTGCACCCATGGTCAACATCAGCTACACAACACCCTGCGAGCAGAGAGAGCCTGTGCACTCCTGTAACATCCCTGAGCTCCTTCAGAACAGATGTGGTGCTGAGGGCCATGGTTCAGTGGTGGATTTGGCAGTGCTGGGTTAGAAATATGATGGGATAAAGGCTGGACTTGATGACTCTGGAGGTCCCTTCCAACCATAATGATTCCAACCATAATGATGGAGCCAAGCTTTTTTCAGTGATGACCAATGATAGGACAAGGGGCCATGGATGCAAACTGGAGCACAGGAGGTTCCATGGGAATATCAGGAAGAACTTCTTTCCTGTGAGAGTGCCAGAGCACTGGACCAGGCTGCCCAGAGAGGTTGTGGAGTCTCCTTGGCTGGAGACATTCAAACCCCACCTGGATGGGTTCCTGTGTGATGGAGTCTAGGTGACCCTGCTCTGGCAGGGGGGTTGGACTGGATGAGCTTTCGAGGTCCCTTCCAACCCCTAGGATTCTGTGATTCTAAACAGTTGGACTGGATGATCTTAAAGATCTCTTCCAACCAAAATTATCCTATGAAAATCAGCTCCGTGGGGCTGTGGAAAATGTTTGCCTGACAGCCCACAGTCAGGAGGTCAACTTCCTACTCCCTTTAAGCACCCCCCCTGCTTAAGGACCTGCAGCAGGACCTGCCCAGCCCCACCCAGAGGACTCACTTGAGGAGGTAGGCGCCGGCGATGTGCACCAGGTAGAGCGCGATGCACCGCAGCTGGCGAGGGATCTCCTCCTGGCAGGGGCACAGAACCACGTTAACCCCTCACCCCCCTTCACCCAGCCTCTCCCAACGCTTGCTCCCACCAAAGCTGGTGAGCAAACCACCTCGAGCATCCCCCAGGAGCACCCGCCTGGCTCTCACCTTGCGAACTTTTTGGAAGTAGAGCTCGGGCAGGGCGTGCAGCCAGTAGGCCAGCTGGCACAGGTAGAAGAACTTCACCTGGAACCTGAAACACAGGGATGAGCCAGCCCAGGGCATGGCAGGACACCAAGGCCCCAGGCATCCCTCCACTGCTTTGAAGCCACTGGATTTCCAGTGATGGCCAGTGACAGGACAAACGGGAACGGGTGCAAGGTGGAACACAGGAGGTTCTGGGTGAACATAAGGAAGAACTTTGTCACTGTGAGAGTGACAGAGCCGTGGGCCAGGCTGCCCAGAGAGGCTGTGGAGTCTCCTTCTCTGGAGACATTCAAACCCCAACTAGATACATCCCTGTGTGACCTGCTCTGGGTTGTCCTGCTCTGGCAGGGGGGTTGGACTGGGTGAGCTTTCGAGGTCCCTTCCAACCCCTGACATCCTGTGATTCTGTGATTTAGGAGGCATCATTTCTGTGCTGAAATCATACGTTGAGCTGAGCAAGCCACGCCTGGAGTTTCTCCAGAAGCTTCTGCTGTGGTCTCCATGCTCTCAGCAAACCTCACTCTTGCAAAAACCCACGGAGGGAGGATTGTCCCCCACTTCATTTCTACTATGAAAAATCAACAGCAAAGCGAATTGCCCAAGGTGATGCAGGATGAGTAACCAAGCCCACCAGACCTTCCTCATGGAGGAAACCCTCTGAGAACACCCTCCCTGGAGTCAGGAACGAGATGTCCACCATCCCCCAGGATGTCACTGCAGCATCCCTGCAGCAGGGTGCATGCAAAGGGCGCTGTGCAGTCAGCACCCAGCTCCCAGCCCCAGGGAAAACCATAGAGAGGAAGGAAGTGGTGAGCCCGAGAACAGAACGCCCTCGCAAGTGCTTACGGGAGATAAACATGAGGGTAGTTTTCCCACAGACTCCGAGGGTTTGATATGTATCCTTCCTGAAAAAGAGAAGAGATGCAAGCCTTCAGCAAAGGGAACAGGCAGAGTGTGGTTGTGATGGGTCAGGCTGACCCTACAGTGGAACTGGGGGTGACACCAGAGTCCTTTCAGCCTGCAGGAAAAACCACGGCCTCTGCGCACGCCAAGGCTCAGCTCTCCAAAGCTCAACCACATTCATGGGTCTCCAGCACCAAGGTGGTTGGTGGTCGATGGGCAGAAGCCAACGGGATGAGGTTCCATAAGGCCAAGTGTTGGGTCCTGCACTTGGGTCACAACAACCCCAGGCACCGATCCAGGCTGGGGCAGAGTGGCTGGAGCTGCTCAGCAGAAAGGGACCTGGGGGTGCTGGGTGACAGCAGCTGGGGAGGAGCCAGCAGAGTGCCCAGGTGGCCAAGGAGGCCAATGGCATCTTGGCCTGCACCAGGAACAGTGTGGGCAGCAGGAGCAGGGCAGGGATTGTCCCCTGTGCTGGGCACTGGTGAGGCTGCACCTCCAGTGCTGGGGTCAGTTCTGGGCCCCTCACTGCAAAAAAGACCTCGAGGGGCTGGGGGTGTCCAGAGAAGGGACCAGAGCTGGGGAAGGGACTGGGAAATGTCTGATGGGGAAAGGTTGAGGGAGCTGGGGGTGTTCAGCCTGGAGAAGAGGAGGCTCAGGGGGGACCTCATGGCTCTCTCCAGCTCCCTGAGAGGAGGTTGGGGTGAGGGGGGGGTCGGTCTCTTCTGCCGTGCCCACAGGGAAAGGACGAGAGGGAACGGCTTTAAATTGCAGGAGGGGAGATTAAGGTTGGCCATGAGGGACAATTCCTTCCCTGGGAGGGTGATTGGGGGTGGGAATGGGTTGCCCAGGGAGGTGGTGGAGTCCCTGTCCCTGGAGGTGTTCAAGAGGCGTCTGGATGTGGCGCTGGGTGCTGTGGGTGAGTGGGGATGGAGGTGGGGGTTGGACTGGATGAGCTTGAAGGTCTCTTCCAATCCTGATGATTCTGTGATTCTAAGTTTCATGAGGCCCCCATGTTTGGGGGTTGAAAGCTGCTCAGTTGCACAGAGGGTCCCCAGTTGAGGAAAGGATGTTCTGGGGTTTGGGCAATGAGAGATGGGTGCTCTGGAGGGGTGAGGTGCCAGTAGCACCGCTACAAGGAACTGTGTGCATGGTCCTGGGGTGCTGCTCCCCCACGAGCACTTCCAACCCCAGTGTCACTTAAGCAAAAAGAAGCAGTTCTGAAGAGGAAGGAGAACAGAAAACACCTACAAAAAGTAACATAACATGCACTGCACAGTTTAATTTTCCATCTGCCTTCTGCTCGCAGGGCAGCTTAAAGGATGGGGCTCCCTCCTAGTTCCACCCTTGCACAGCTCCTGCCACAGAGGTGCTGCACGGGGCTTTGCAAAGAGCTGTTGGCATGGAAAGCTCATCCCTGCCCAGGACCTACCTGTTACCACCACCCACGCTCTGTCTGCTCTAAGTCCTTTCATGTTTTTGGTTGGGAGAGCCCGGGAGAAGTGGGAGTGTTGCAAAGAGTGACCTGCTCTGCACATGGGGAGCATCTGAGGAGTTCTCTGTGGCCAACGTGGCTTTGCACAGGAGGCTGCAGCCTTGAAGCCAACAGGGATGGATCTGGCACTGGGCAACAGCAGCCCAAAACCAGTGGCATTGAGTGTTTTGCCAAAGGTTCTCTCCCCACAGCCCCGTGGGGCAGGAGCAGTGCTGGAAGATCTCCAGAAGTGCTGGCCTGGAAGGTGGTTGTGGCTCTCTAAGGAGGGCTGGCAGGACCTCCTGAGCAGTGGGGAGAGGACCTACCCCTGAGCATCCGTCCCCAGTGCTGCCAGGGACCACAGCTTCACCCCAACAGCCACATGTAGTGAAGTGTTGTCGTAACTTCACACTGCCAAGATGGTCAGATCGCTCCAACACCACTTGTTCTTCCCTCCCTCTTCCACCCCAAAATGAGATGTCATCACCCTGAATTTTGGTGTTGGGTTGGTTTTGGGTTGAAACACCCCCAAAGCTCCCCAGTCCCGGAAACTGTGTCCAGTTCTGGGGCCTCCAATACAAGAAGGACACGGAGATGTTGGAGCAAGTCCAGAGAAGGGTCACAAAGATGCTCAGAGGGCTGGAGCAGCTCTGCCTTGGAGACAGGCTGAGAGTTGGGGTTGTTCACTCTGGAGAAGAGAAGGCTCAAACTGCCAAAGGGGAGATGGAGATGGGATGGGAGGAAGAAATTGTTTGGTGTGAGGGTGGTGAGAGCCTGGCCCAGGGTGCCCAGAGAAGCTGTGGCTGCCCCTGCCTGGCAGTGTTGAAGGCCTGGTTGGATGGGGCTTGGAGCAACCTGGTGTCCCTGCCCATGCCAGGAGTTGGGACTGGGTGAGCTTTAAGGTGCCTTCCAACCCAAATCTGTGATCCCATGATTCAATGCAACCCAAGGTGTGGTGTGGCTTCCCTGCTCTCAGCAATCCCCTTTCCATCAGCTTGCTGAGAAGGACCACAAAGAGGGGAACTCTGAACATCCTCCCGTGAACCCCATGACCCTGCAAAGGGCATCCAGAAACCCCAAGGCAAATAAGGAGGAAATAAGAGGCTGAGAAAGGCAGCAGGTTCTGGAGCAGAGGATGGAGATGACGGGGCCAGGCAGGACTTCCGGAGTCCAGCTCCAAAATATTCTACAGCCCATCTGTTTGTGCCTTGCACGAAGCAGAAGAACCTCTCCACACTGTCCTCACTCCACGTCTGGGAAGACCCACCACATTTGAAAATGAAACTTGCTGAAATGTGCCCATCTCGGCCCAGGGGCTGGCAGGGGACTCTCTGCTGCCACTGGGGTTTGGTGCTCCAGAAACCCCAAATCCCACCCAGGGAACCCAAAGCCTGGTGGCCCCGTGCCTTACCGTCACCACGACGTACAAGCACCAGATCACGGAGGTGAGGTGGAAAGCAACCAGTTGTCCTGATTCATTGAACTTGCTGTGTTTGACCTTGGAGAGATGGAGACGCCTGTTGATTTTCTGGGAAGGAGAAGATGGACAGAAAAGAAAGAAGAAGACATGAGTCACACCGTGTCAATAACCCTCTCTCTTTCTCTTCTCCCCCATCCCAAGCAGCCCACAGAGATGAAGGCTCACTCATCACCACCCTAACCCCCAAACCACCCCCAGAACAGCATTTAACTGCAGCAGGACCACATCCCCCTCATGGTACTTGAGGACATTGAATGGCACTCACATCCAGGGCGTACTCCTGCACCACCGCATGCAGGATGATGGCGATGAAGATGTAGAAGAGGATGGTGACCAGGTCCTTCAGCCCATAGTGATACTGGACCAGTTCCCCATCTGCACAGAGACCAAAAGATGGGTCAAATCCCCACAACCCAAATGATTTCCAAGTAAGGGCTTAAGGGCTGGTGGAAGTTCAGAGGAGGACATGCCTAAAACACAGCTTGTATGGGGACACCACAAAGGTGGAGGCAGGGAGAGGTCATGACTGTGCCACTGGGTGCAGGGCTGGGAAAAAGGGCTCTAGCTGGGGTTAGGTCATCAGCAGAGGGTCAGTGGTTTCCCCTCTAATAGTTACACACCTCAAGGGAGGTGACAATGATGACACTTCAAGGTTCCCCTGGCAGAGGTGAGGGGCTGGGGACAGCCTGGCTGCAGAGATGGGAATTTATCGGGGATGAAGATATGGAAGCAGCACCAAAGAAGGTGATGGGATCAGGGACACTCTACTGGAAGCATTAGGGTTTGGGATGGGATTTCCACCCCTTTGGTTATCATCCAGCACCCAGCCTCTCCCACTCACCCCTGAAAGCTGCTGGAGCAGGATTCAGCTGCCTAAATGCTGATGCTTTGTGCCATTAAGAAATCTGAGACAGTGGCACAGGGCTGATGGATGAGAAACAGGATCCATGGGAGGCCTTGCCCTTCTGGAGCAACAGGAGACCCAAAAGCACCCAAAATACCCCAGACATCTGCATTTAGGCAACTATTTGCAGCCCTGCAGCTTCTGGGGAAGAAGCAGAATGAGAAATTTCTTCACTGTAAGAGTGATTGGATATAGGAATAGGTTGCCCAGGGAGGTGGTGGAGTCACCATCCCTGGAGATGTTCAAGAGACATCTGGATATAGCACTGGGTGATGTGGGTTAGTGGTGATGGAGGTAGGGGTTGGACTGGATGATCTTGAAGTTCTTTTCAAACCTCGATGATTCTATGATTCTGTGAAAGCTGCTGTCCTGGTGGCACCCTCCAGAAAGCATCATGATGCTGAGTTCAGGTGACTTGTCTGTCACCAGCCCTGTTCACCCTCTAAGGTTTGAGGAGGATTTATGGAAACACCTGGTGTAAGGGAGGTGAAAACACCAGGTCCTTAGGAACCTCCAGCTGGGTGCTGTGCAAACCCCAAGGAGGTAAAAACGTTCACGGAGCTCATAACCCCAGTGCAAGATAAAAGAATTGCAAAACTAAAGAAAACAACATGTGAGGGTGGTGAGAGCCTGGCCCAGGGTGCCCAGAGAAGCTGTGGCTGCCCCTCCCTGGCAGGGTTGAAGGCCAGGTTGGATGGGGCTTGGAGCAACCTGGTGTGGGGGGAGGTGTCCCTGCTCATGGCAGGGGTTGGGACTGGGTGTGCTTTAAGGTCCCTTTCAACCCAAACCATTCCATGGTTCTACGATCATGCACGTTGTGTGACTGTTCCACCTCCTCTCCTCTCTGCAAGGCACTTCAGAAGCTGCTCTAGCAGGAGCCGTGTGTGAGGGATATGAAACAGCCTTGGAAAACCATCAGGTGAGCAATAACCCTTCCTCTGAGCAAGCTCACTGCACCAAGGTCTCTCTCCCCACAACCTCAGCGAGCTCATGCTCTATATTGACACCTCAGGACCTGGTCCTGGTGAGATGGTTACGTGTATGTGTCTGTCATCAATGCCTCCCCCCACCCCCAAGATTTCTGGTAGCAGGGAAGAATAAATCATAGAATCATAGAATCATTATGGTTGGAAGGGACCTCCAGGGTCATCAAGTCCAACCTTTATCCCATCAGATTCGTAACCATTAGACCATCAGACCATGGCCTCAAGTGCCTCAGCAACCCGTTTGTTGAACACCCCCAGGGACAGTGACTCCACCACCTCCCCGGGCAGCCCATTCCAGTGCCCAACCACCCTCCCAGTAAAGAACTTCTTCCTAATCTCCACCCTAAACTTCCCCTGATGGAACTTGAGGCCATTTCCTCTCGTCCTGCCATCAGCAATTTGGGAGAAGAGACCAACACCAAATCACTCAGCACAAAGGCAGTGGGAGTTGTCTGCACCGTGCCATGGGGGAGCACAGACCACAGTTTAATCTGGAAGCTGGATGATTTCTCCAACCATGACATTCAAAGATCTCAAGGGCAGATGTTTTATCTTCCCCCGTGTCTGCCTCAACCTATTTTCATTAATCTCCACAACCCCACTTGTCCCTTGGACCATTACTCAAACACTTCTAATTAACTGCAGTTTTGTGCCACCAAGCCAGGCTCTGTGCCCTGGGTGTTTGGCTCATCCTGAGCCCAAAGCTTCACCCAAAGCACCTCCTGCTGCCCCCGCACCAATGTCCAGATCGCTGCCAGGCCAGGAAGGTGACAACCAGCAGCCAAAATACAAACAGTGACCAAGACTCCAGCTGTCTCCTGGCTGGGAGGGAGCTGGGGCACATCCTCTGCTCCATCACTCTCAGACCTGTGCCAGCTCAGAGCCACCTCGAGTTATTCTCCATGAGCATCAGGAGCAGGAACACTGTGCACCACGCTCATCTCTGCACCCTCACCTTGTGTCACCCCCAATAAATAGAGATGGGAATGACCTGTGCAGACCCCACTGCTCAGCAGAGAGCTAAACCCCTCCTGCTCCTAGGCAGGGCACAGAGCTCCTCTGGGCATGCAATCAGGCAATTTCATCTTGCCTGACCAGGCCTGGAGAAGGATGCTCACCCTGCTAAGTGCACTGAGTGGCCAGAAACAGGAGAGCAGGAGAGACCCCCTGGAAAACATCTCTTCCCAACCCTGGCAGAACAAGGACTGGCAGACACGAAGAATGTCCTCTGAGCCTCTCAAACTTTGCTTTCCCCCACATATCTTCATTTAAAAATCTCATTGACTACCAGACAAGGGTCTACACAGCGTGTGTCAACAGAGGCTGAGCCCAGGCTGGCTGGCAGTGAGGGTCTGGGGCAAACCAGGACTTGACCCTGCCCATGGGGTACCTGCAGCAGCAGCATCTCTCACCTGCTGTAGGCACACTGACGTTATACTGAGGTAAGATGAACAGGAAGGCAGTCTTGGCTGTAACCTGGCAAAGACACAGAGAGGGGGAAAAAAGCAAATCAGTTGTTAAATTCACTCCTCTGCCACCATTCACTGTGCTGGGAAAGGCAAATCATCGAGGGAGTGAAACATCTCCCTTATGAGCAAAGGCTGAGGAAGCTGGGGCTCTTTAGCTTGGAGAAAAGGAGACTGAGGGGGGACCTCATCCATGGTTACAAATATGGAAAGGGTGAGGGTCAGGACGATGGAGCCAAGCTTTTTTCAGTGCTGACCAATGATAGGACAAGGGGCAATGGATGCAAACTGGAGCACAGGAGGTTCCATGTGAATCTCAGGAAGAACTTCTTTCCTGTGAGAGTGCCAGGGCACTGGAACAGGCTGCCCAGAGAGGTTGTGGAGTCTCCTTGGCTGGAGACACTCAAACCCCACCTGGATGCGTTCCTGTGTGATGGACTCTAGGTGACCCTGCTCTGACAGGGGGGTTGGACTGGATGAGCTTTCGAGGTCCCTTCCAACCCCTAGGATTCTGAGGGAGACGTGTGGGCATCGGCTCCACTCTGCCCTTCAGCAAGGGGGTTGCTAGGGAAGGGGTTTGGCACCAGGGACTTGGGATTGAGGAAGGAGAAAGGGGTGGATGAAAGAGGGAGAAACCTGGAAAAGCAACGCAGGGTTAAAGCTACCAGCCAGCCTGAGGAGGGAAGCTCCTCAGTTCCCCTTGAGGATGAGCATCCCTTCAGTAGTGGGGACCACTGTCACGTGTGACCTCCTGCTCGGGGACACCAGGAGCCCGAGCCAGCAGGACATTTGTCTAATTAAAACCATCCCTCACTCCCATCTGCTCCAGGCAGCCACATCTGAAGCCTGGCCTGGGTACAAATAACACCCAGCACCAGAGCAAGCTCAGAGCCCCATGGGCTATGCACCTATTCAGCCCCCACACCTCTGCAGAGTCCTCCAGTAACAGCAGCCATGGAACTGGTGAGGCTGGACCCTTCTAGAGACCACGCAGGTGCGCACAAGGGTCTTGTGGGACAAGGGAAAAGCAGCTCTGGCACAAGACCCCAGCTGCCATGTCCAGCAGCACAGGCTGGCTCAAAAAGGGGAAATAAAAGCCTGGGATGAGACATCAGGAGCCCTGCAAACCAGGGCTGTGCTGCTCCCTCTTCACAGAATCACAGAATCATCAAGGTTGGAAGAGTCCTTCAAGATCACCCAGCCCAACCCCCCCCTCCATCCCCACTCACCCACAGCACCCAGTGCCACATCCAGACGCCTCTTGAACACCTCCAGGGACGGGGACTCCACCACCTCCCTGGGCAACCCATTCCCACACCCAATCACCCTCCCAGGGAAGGAATTGTCCCTCATGTCCAACCTGAATCTCCCCTGCTGCAATTTAAAGCCGTTTCCTCTCGTCCTTTCACTGTGGGCACGGCAGAAGAGACCGACCCCCCCCTCACTACAACTCATGTATTGCTTTTAATTCCAGCGAATGATCCTCCCCAAGCAGTGAAGCATGAGGCTTTGTGGGGATGGAGCAGAGCATCCCATCCCAGAGAATCCCCGGGATGCCCCAAAGCAGCATCTCCAAGACCAGTGAACCCTCCAGCCAGGGCCACAGCAAAATCCAGGGCAGACGTCTGACACCAAACATTCCTTCATCCCATCCAACCCCACACCAGCAGCATGTCACTGGACATTTTTACCTTTCAGGTGGCTCCTCAGCCACCCCTCCAAGGCTTCACAAGCCCCCAGCCTCATACCCAACCAGCCCAAATCATAGAATCATTGTGGTTGGAAGGGACCTCCAGGGTCATCAAGTCCAACCTTTATCCCATCAGATTCCTGACCATCAGACCATGGCCTCAAGTGCCTCATCAACCCGTTTTTTGAACCCCTCCAGGGACGGTGACTCCACCACCTCCCTGGGCAGCCCATTCCAGTGCCCAACCACCCTCTCAGGAAAGAACTTCTTCCTAATATCCAACCGAAACTTCCCCTGATGGAACTTGAGGCCATTTCCTCTCGTCCTGTCATCAGCAATTTGGGAGAAGAGACCAACACCAGCCTCACTACAACCTCCCTTAAGGTCGTTGTAGAGGGCAATAAGGTCTCCGGTGCCTGCCCAACGCCGATGGAGATGAGCTGCACTTCACACAGACATCACTGCAACCCTTTCAGAGCTGCAGGCTATTAAAAACAAAGCTGGAAATATTGCTTCACATCTTGTGGGATGTAGCCATGGGGGGGGAATGGACATGGGGGCTTTGCCAAGTGTTCCCATCCCACCCCCACAAGCATTGAGCAACCAGCTGGTGGCTCTGCTCTGCCACCCTTTTGCAGCCCCAGCCAGGGGGCAGGAACCTCCACGGTGTTGTTTTCGTCATGTTTGGGGATTTTTTTTTAATCCCCACTTATAAAAGAAATCTCACATGTCGTGCTCTGCTTGTGGAGGAGATGTGAGAAGAATCCTGCTGAGGGAAACCACGGGCAGAGTTTGGGGTGGGGATGGAAAAAGTGCATCGCCTGGCTTGAAGGGACACTTCTGGCTCTTGGAAGCCTTGCTGGTTAGGAAAGCAAAGATGTTTCATCTCAGAGTGGCACAGCACAACTGGGACCCAGACTTTACACCCAAACCTTTGCACAAGCTGGCACAGGGCATGACACAAGTGCACGAAGCCAGTGGTGGCCGTGATGCTGCATGGACGGGCGGCTGGGTCAACAGCAGCAGGCACTGAAGGTTTTACATCTACCCTGAGCACCTGGCTGATATCCAGAGGTGTAAACAGCTGGAAAAAAGGCATCATCTCCAGATGAAGCCGCCTAACCTTCTGGAGGGGCCATAAGCCAGACTTGTGGGACTGAGAACACGATCTCCAAGCACCTCTGGAGTAGGCAGCAATGCCTGCACCGTGCTCAGCCCCAACAGTTTGCAAGGACTCATCTTCTTTTCTAGAAGGCCTGGTAGGAACATTTTCTTCATCTACTCAAGGATCAAACAATGCTTTGTTCCACCTCCACACCTGCCTTTGCTTACCGTGGGCCAGAGGACCACCAGCAGCTTCAGGGGTCATGGTGCACCCATTGCTATAGACACAGAAACACCACCGAGCAGCTTAAGCTTTCTGGAAAATGGGGAACACTTGAACCATGAGCTCCAGCAACCCACCTCCAGCTTCCCTGCCAGGCAGAAACCATGGTTCCTCAGCTGGGGAAGGAGTGACGAGCACTGGGGGTGGCAAAGCTTTAGACCTCCATGACCAGAGAAAGGAGAAGTTTGTAACGGGAAGAGCAACTTGAGGATTACTCGGAGGCACCGGACTGTCGCTGCCTGTTTGCTCTGAAAGAAGATGCTGGTATGGGAAAGGAAGCTCCAGGCCTTGCAGGGCATGGAGCAGAGCTGGAGCTGCTGCAAAACTGCTGTGGGCAGGGGCAGAGAGGGGCCTCTCCAGGTATATTATTATATTTTTTTAGGTTATGCTGTGAGGCCACCTCTTCAACCTGATGCTTGGGTTTTCCTCTCTCATCTCCAGCCTTTCCTCAAGGCAGCCAGAAGACCAAATCCTACAGAGCATCACCATGACCTGGGTCAAGATTTTTATGGCGTGGGAGAGGGGTTTGTCTGCATGGGACGAGCTGAGTGAGGACCATATAGGAAAGGCTGTGTACTCCTCATTTCATAGAATCATTGAGGTTGGAAGAGACCTTCAAGCTCATCCAGTCCAACCCCCACCTCCATCCCCACTCACCCACAGCACCCAGCGCCACAGCCAGACGCCTCTTGAACACCTCCAGGGACGGGGACTCCACCACCTCCCTGGGCAACCCATTCCCACCCCCAATCACCCTCCCAGGGAAGGAATTGTCCCTGATGTCCAACCTGAATCTCCCCTGCTGCAATTTAAGGCTGTTGCTCCCTGCCCTGCACTAAGGGCATCTCTGTGCAACCCACCACCACTGCCCAGGGGGGCAAGGAAAATGCTCCTCACCCTGCCTTGCATGAGGGATAGAATCTTAGGATCATAGAATCATCATGGTTGGAAGGGACCTCCAGGGTCATCAAGTCCAACCTTTATCCGATCATATTCCTAACCATCAGACCATCAGACCATGGCCTCAAGTGCCTCAGCAACCCGTTTGTTGAACACCCCCAGGGACGGTGACTCCACCACCACCCTGGGCAGCCCATTCCAGTGCCCAACCACCCTCCCAGTAAAGAACTTCTTCCTAATCTCCAACCTAAACTTCCCCTGATGGAACTTGAGGCCATTTCCTCTCATCCTGTCATTGGCAATTGGGGAGAAGAGACCAACACCAGCCTCACTACAACCTCCTTTTAGGTAGCTGTAGAGGGCCTGACCAGGTAAATACGGAGATGTGGGATGTGCCTGAACCAGGTAAATATGGGAAGCAGTTGCCCTGGGGGCTCTCTACAGCCACACAGAGGGAACAGCATCCTCAGCTAATGATGCTAACCCGAGGACCAACCAGTAGCTGCGTGGTGAAGAGGCAAAACTCAACGTGTCCATTGAGACCACAGTCTCCTGTGGTGCTCAGAGCAGCCAGGACAGGCTTTGCACCGTTTCTCATGAAGCAACGTGGCTAGAAACCAAATCAGTGCATCCACCTCACAGCCCCTGATGGGTAAAGCCAAACAACCCCAGCACTACTACGCACTTACTATGAGTCTACTATCCACCACTATGGAGCTATAATTCAGTGACCAGAAAAATTCACACCCCCACTAGCCTGGAGTTTGCTGCCTAACTCAACGCAGCAAAGCTACCCCAAATCTTTTTAGAAAATGATGGGTTTTAGCCCCCTCCACAAAACCCTGCAGGACTCCAAGCCAAAACCCCAACCCCACTTTTGCAGGCATGCAAATGGCTTTTAACAGGTTCATGAGGCACTTGAGGCCATGGTCTAATGGTCTAATGGTCAGGAATATGATGGGATAAAGGTTGGGCTTGATGACCCTGGAGGTCCCTTCCAACCATAATGATTCTATGATTCTACTGGGAATACTGGGATACATGGTCTAATGGTCTAATGGTCAGGAATATGATGGGATAAAGGTTGGGCTTGATGACCCTGGAGGTCCCTTCCAACCAGAATGATTCTATGATTCTAATTAATGCACCCAAGCATTCACATCCAGGCAGCTCAGCACCTCTCCCAGGATCTACCTGCTGGGATTCTCAAGCCCTAAGATTTCCAGGATAATTTTTGAGCATCCTTCACAAAGAGGTCACTCCATGAAACCCAGTTCTTTCCCACAAATCTCATCCTGGTGGGATTTGCAGGCTCTGTCCTGGCAGGGACACCCCCTCCCCCCCCCCAGGCACTCAGCCATCCCTGTGGTCCCTCTTGGGTTAAACCAGCTTGGGAGGAAGGAAGCAGCTCCAAACCTCTGGCGGGGGAGGCTTGGGGTGGGGGGAGTTTCTGCAATCTGAGCTGAGGAAATATTTCCAGGGCTTGAAAAACAACTCGGACTAATTAAAGATAAAATGCTGTCTGAGGGCTTTTCTCACAGCTTCAGCTTCCCACCCCCACCCCCAGCCAGAGAGCTCACTGGAAGGAAAACTCGTTGATCCTGGGTATAGGTTGACACAGGCTCTATATGTAAACTAAAGACCAAACTTTGGACCAAAGCCTTTCAAAGTAAACAGCCAAAAAAAGCCCTCCCAGAGGGTGGTGCAGCCCCTCTGCTCCCCACAACACGCTCATCCCCCAGCACCACACCAATCCCATCGTCTCGTGCTCCCTCCTGTTTGTTCCCTTTTTTCAAAGCAGAGCTAAATTCTGCTTTTTAACTCCCTTCCCCCCCTACTCACCCTCCTATTCCACTCCAGCTACTCTGCCTTTAAGCCACCCTTCCACCCCCAGCCTTTAAGCGTGCCTCAGTTTCCCCATCTGGCAGAGACCAGGGGAGGCAGAGACCAGGGGAGGCAGAGACCAGGGGAGGCAGAGACCAGGGGAGGCAGAGACCAGGGTTGTTTTCCCTCGTTAACAACGAGAAGGACTTGATTTTTGCAGAGTACTACAGAGGGGACCAGGGAGGGGAAAGTATATTTAGCAGGAAGCCTGGAAATAGCAGCTCATTCGTCAGCCACCTTCGTTTGACAGTGTCACAACCCAGTGTTTGGGACACTGTGACTCACTGCTGCAGCTCCTTGCACAGGGGAAAGCCCAACAAGGGCATGGCAACTCCTAATATAACTTATTCTAACTTTACTACCACTACTTTACTACCATTTCCACTGATTGCCATGTGTAAGCATCAGGATCTGTCCTCTGCTTTGGCCCCGAGCTCGTGGCAGCCAGTTCTGGGCTTAAAGGAGAAATAAAATCGTGCCTCAGTTTCCCCATCTTATAGAGATGATGACAGCAGCCCCCATCCAATACAGAAACACCCCCAAAACCAGTGAGGTCTCCCCCAAACTGAACCCACACGGATCCAACACCACGCACAGATGTCCCAGATGGGACACAGGGCAGCTGCAGGTTAAACCCAGCCTGGCCTTGGCTTCATTTTTGTGCAGAACAGGGTGGAAAGAGATATGCAAAGTGATGAGGATGGAGAGCACCTGTTTCTCGTTTCCAGACAGTCGCTTAAAATGGGTTTTGACCCCAAAAAAATGGTGAGATTTTTCTTTCTGGGCTCCAGCTCTCTGGTGGATGGAACAGCCACACACACGGAGGTAAAATCCCACCCTGGCACCACGCAGACCTGCACCGGGTGTGTTTCCACACCATGAAGGCTTAGGATCCTGCAGTGCCCAGCTCAGGGTGGCTCTTTTTGGGGGAACCCCCCTGTAAGCCCCAGGTTTCCCTCCCTGAGCAATACCACGATCATCTTAAACACACATGATACCCCAATAACCCAGTCCAACACACCAGTGAAGAGCCTCAGACCATGCTCTGTGCCCCCAGATGCCCTCCCTGGAGCTGGGATGGTGAACAGCTTCTCCATCATGACTCCATCCTCTCCCTGCTCCTGAGGAACCACCAAGCTGGTGGAGCCCATGGGTCCATCTGGAAGGGGATGAGGTTGCACACCCAGAAGGATGAGTCTCCTTCTCTGGAGACTTTCAAAACCCAACTGGGTGCATTCCTGTGTGACCTGCTCTGGATGGTCCTGCTCTGGCAGGGGGTTGGACTGGGTGAGCTTTCGAGGTCTCTTCCAACCCCTGACATTCTGTGAGTCTGTGATGCTCAAGGAGCACCCCTGGGAGGAAGAGACCTGTGCCAGCCCTTGAGCATCACCACGAGCACAGTGCCAGAGCAAGCAAGCACTCAGCTCCTGGAGGCCGCCTGGGAAAAGGTTAAAAATCCCATCTGTGCCTCCCCAAAGACACCTCCCCTGCAGGAAATGGTCTATTGTGAGCAGGATTCGGCCGCTTCCGCGGACACTGGGAGCCTGACAGCGGGGTGGGAAGCAGGGTGGTGAGGAAGAGGAGTAGGGATGGTGACATGTCCTCCTCACCATCACAGAGGAGGTGCAGGAAAGGTGTTGAAAAGCAGAAATATCCAAGCTGCCACCAAAAGTCACTGTAGGGGTGGTGTAAATGGGCATGGATGGTTGGAAGGGACCTCGAAAGATCACCCAGTCCAACCCCCCTACCAGAGCAGGACCATCCAGGCAGGGCCCACAGGGATGCATCCAGTGGGGTTTGAATGTCTCCAGCGAAGGAGACTCCACAGCCTCTCTGGGCAGCCTGGCCCAGGGCTCTGTCACTCTCACAGTGACAAAGTTCTTCCTTATGTTCACCCAGAACCTCTTGTGTTCCACCTTGCACCCGTTCCCCCTTGTCCTGTCACTGGCCATCACTGAGAAGAGCAGATTTCTTCTCCAGGGGAAAAGAAAGCAGAAGGGAAAAAATAAAATAAAATAAAATAAAATAAAATAAAATAAAATAAAATAAACCACAAGGAC
>VZRW01005315.1:5674-46527 GCA_013398125.1 Aegotheles bennettii
CTGTTCTCAATCCATTCTCCACCCAGCCTGTATTTGTGCTCAGGATTGCCCCAACCCTTGTGCAGGACCTTACACGTGGCCATGCTGAACTTCATGCTGTTTGCATGGGCCCACCTCTCAAGTCTATCAAGGTCCCTCTGGATGCCATCCCTTCCCTCCAGCATGTCGACTGCACCACACAGCTTGGTGTCGTCAGCAAACTTGCTGAGGATGCACCCAATCCCACTGTGTGTGTTGCTGACAAAGATGTTAAAGAGAACTGGTCGCAGTACCTACCCCTGAGGAACATCACTCGTCACTGGTCTCCACTTGGGCATCGAGTCATTGGCCACAACTCTTTGAGTGTGACCATCCAGCCAATTCCTTATCCACCAAGTGGTCCATCCATCAAGAGAGACATCAGCAGAAATCACAGTAGTTAAAGGAGAACCCTGGTCAACTCAAGGTTTGTCACCTTTCAGAAACCAGCCCTTCAGTTTAGGGCTGTGGAACAGTTTCCATAGGGCTTATAGACATACGGGCTCCTATGACAGATACCAAGGAAGAATTTCCTTCATTTCTTTGAAGAATTTCAGGTGATTTTGCTACAAGTCAAGGCATGCTTAAGCCCTACCTTGGGAGTGAACCATTCATGTACCCAGTGACTGATGTTCATGACTGATTGGCACATGCCAAATATTGGCAAAAACAATACTAACCAGGAGCAAATATGGCAAGTGCCTGCAAGCTTTCATGAGGCTCTACAGACTCTACATATGCAAAAAGAGGTGCAAGTGCAAACTAAACAGGCAGCAGAGCTGAAATGTTCCTACTGGCATTTAGGAAGACCAAAATTAGCAAACATAGGAAGAGCAAGCACTGGGTATCCCCTGGAGCAGTGGTCTTCTGCAGTCATAACCTCATCATCTGTCTCAACAACATTTATTTAACATGGCTTGGTGAGAAAGAAAGCAGGCAGCCACTGAGCCTGGGTGTTGGAAGACCTTCTCCACCTGGACAGTGCTAAGCAGAATGCATAGGTGAAAAGACATAGCCTGAGCAGGTGTACCCAGAGCTGGGTGAAAGTCAAGTAGCAAGGACAGTGAAGGAGAACTGGTTTAAAAAGCAAAGCTGCATTAAAACTTTCTTGTGAAAGTCCAAGTCGCTATGTTTTTTTTACAATAAATACTAAGGAAAAATAATAAATGTACTCTCCACAACATTAAGGTGGAAGAGAGTCCCCTGCTTTCAGCAAGGGACAGGCTGAAGAGATGGCTGAAATCACCAGAGTCTTTACAGGTGACTGATCAAGAGATGAAGAGATTCTCAGTGCTTGGGAGACTACAACAGTTCAGGAGCAGGATGACAAGAAGAATCTTGCTGGCAGAGGCAGCAAAGAAGGGTCAGGAAACTGAAGAATCTGAGGGGCTGAGAATGGATCAATTGGGCTGTCGCATGGGTCATTGACCCAGCCTGTCAATCGTATGTTATCAGGAAAGAAAAGATCCCCTAAACAAGGAAAAGTGGATCCTGGTAAGCAAATTCCCACAGTGATGACCTTCCAAATTCTGTGCATTTCCTGATACCTAAGCAAATTCCTCATTGTGTTCCTTGCTGGAGGATTCAGAAGGTAGATTCAGTTTCCACAAAGCAAGGGAGACAGTACAACAAAACCAGTGCAAGAGGCTGGTCAGTGTCAAGCTCAGAGATATCAAGAACTTCACTTACACAATTTCAAAAAGTCATTTGACCTAGTGTGTTGCAATAGGTGTGTGGAGTGCCCTGGGGCTATATGATATGTGTAAGAAGCTGCTGAAAAACATTATGAAGAGGTGAGGTCAGCAGTCCTGGTCAAGAGCAAGCTGAACAACTGGTTCAGCACAGTGACTGGTAGCAGCCAGTGTGACTTGATAATTCACAACAACTTCTGGAGCTGCCTGTAGAGAGTGAAGGATGGAGGTACAGTCGCCAGAGACTTTGGGCAAAGTCAGACAAGGAGATCAAGAGCCTGAGGACGACCACATCTTCAGTGGTGGTGCCAGTTCATCAGATGTGCCAAGTCAGATTGCTGTGTCCCATGGTGAATGATGCAAATCAACCATCGGTGTGAGCCAGACAAAGACCAGGAGGAAAGGGAGAACGGATGAGAACTACACAGGCAGGTAGCAGCAGGGTGGACAAGATGGACAGCCCCATTTATCTGAGAAATTTCACCACATGGGACAGCAGCAGATCCTTCTACAGAGATCGGAAGGAGGATGTAGCAGGTGCACATGGGTGTAGATCATCTGAAACAGTCATGAAAAGGCACAGACAAATCATGGAAGCAAAAATCAGACTACTCAGTAGGTCCCAGTCCTTGTTCTATGTACAAAGAAAGGGATGGTCTGGAAGGCAAAACAAAAACAGACAGCTGGGTCTGCAGTCTGTGGACCTGAAGGGGTGGATGGCATAAGAAAATGGGTATTTGCTGAACACAGTGGAGCACTTCAGAATGACTTGAAACTGTATGGTCATTAGTCTGTGGGACATAAAATTAAAGGGCAGACCTGTCTGAAAATGGAGATGGCAAAGACAAGAACTGAGAGGGACAAAGGGAAAGCAAAAGATTTATGCGTGGACCAATTTCAAGTCCATCCTTGAGCAAAGAAGCCACTTCGAGTTTCCAAACACTGGACCTATGACACCAGCTCGCTCTTGGTTGGCCAGGCAGAGCCCTGCCAGGCAGCAACCAGCAACAAGCCTGCAGAAGAAAAGGCAAAATCCAACTCAAATTTCCACACTCTCCTCTCAACGAGTAATCCAGCTCTTTACAAGTCAGGAGGTTTCTGCAAAGTGGTGAATTTTGTAGTCCCAAAGTTTTGGATGGGATCCCTATAAAAAAAAAAATAATGATCAAATGTACGGGATGGAGAGAACCAGATGATTTAATCTGGGCTGTAGGAAGGGTGAGTGAGATAGAGGTGATTGAGCAGCATCAAAGGGTGACAATCAATTTGAATTTCCCCAGAAGTGATGTTGATGCCTGTGTTGCTTCTCCCTGTGCTTTTTCTTTAATTAAATACTGAATGTTCCATTAGTAGTTGGAATAACATGCTGTTCTTGGGGAAAAGAAAACCCAAGTAATCCCTTTATCTGCTAAAATAGATGATTTCTAGTAGATTAAACAATGGCTTTTCAGCTACCAGAGCATAGTTCAGGCCATAATTGAAGTCCTCTCCTTGGCCTCTCCTCGGTCCCTCGCAGCCAGTAGTCCGTAGAGCCCCATCATCAGAGATAACCTCGGTGACTCTTGTCTGCAGTGAGTGTTTCTCCAGATGAGGAGATTAGTCAGAGATAAAGCATATTACCTGAAAATAATAAGTGATTACGGTCCCGGACTGTCTCTCCACATTCATTTCATGCTGGTTAACCCTTGCAGAACTGGCTGCTGGTAGAGTTTAGGTCTTTAAAGAGGAGGGAGGGTGAAGGAAGGTTTCCCATGTTTGAGTGGAAAAGGAGAAATTTTGCCGTTTGTTTTCTGTTTCTTGCCCTGGATGGGGATTTCTGGGCATGGCAGGAGGCACCCAGCTCCTTGCATTGCTGCAGCCATGGACCAAATGCTGCAGCCATGCAGCTCCATGGAGGACCTGGAGCTGTGCCTTGCAGTGTGCCATCACCTCCTGCTTCCCCGTGCTGGTCAGCTTGAAGCTGTGAGGTCCTAAAACTCACTTGCAAGTCATCTACCATTTACTTGATGGCAACATAGAAAAATACTGGATGTCCAGTACGTACACACTGGGTGTATTTCCACTACTGCACTAAATAGGACCAGGTTGTGGGGCCAGCCAGTGACCTCCAGTAGTCCACGCTGTTAAATTATTAGTGTGGTCCAGGCATGTTTTGGGGTTAACAGTACTCTCCCATGCCCAGGCATGGCTCAGAGGCTATAAACTTCTCAGTGGGCAGTTTCCATGGGACCAGTCTGCTATGGGGAGTGGTGGCTGGGCTCCATGGAGGTGAGCTCAGGGCCAAAGAATGGTCCTTGGTGTTTTTTTCAGCACGCATGTGTCTACTCTGACTCAACAGCACAAACCCATTTATAGCTTCCATATTCATTCATCAACAGGAGATCCAGAGAAATACAAAAACCTGGCAAGGTTTTTATAACAAATTGGCAACCTAGGAGAAAATGAATGAACATATTGTGGTTTTTTAGAAATTCAGGTTGGTTGCCTCGGTAGGATGGAGAGAAGAAATGTAAAATAAAACTAAGGTTGAAGAAATGTCTTGAAATCTGCTTACAGGGCATTGCTGTTGTTATCACTGCTGGGAGTGAGCTCCTATGCTGCAGAAAGCAAGTGTCCTGATGGGAGAATCTTTTCCTTGGTCTCCCTGCAAATAGTACAGGTGAAGTCCTGGCCCCGTTCAAGTCACTGGGAGTTTTGTTAATGAATTCATTAAGACCGTTGCTGTTTCATTCATAAAAGGCATCTTCCCAGCTCTCGTGCCATTACAGCATCCTCTGTCTGTCATCGGGCTGGTCTCTGTGAGGGACAAGCGGGTTCATCCTTCTTCCTCTAAATGCTCCATCAGCCGCTCCCTTGAAAACTGTAAATAAAGGCCGCTGGGCATAGCTTTTCTGCTTGACCCCTCACCTGAAATGAAAATAAAGGTGGCTGAATTTCATCCTGACGCGGAGCTGCTTCCCGGGCTGGCTCTTTCCCGTAGCTGTTGACAGTTACCTGCCAAGCCCCATGGTTACCTTTGATTTTGCCGTAATGACATCTCAGTATTTAGGATGGCTCTGGGACTGTAATCCTCTCTGCAGCCTTAACCAATTTATGGGGTAACCTGAGACCAGGCTCTCACTTCCCTGTGATTTTGCCTCTTGTTCACACTCACCGAAGGTATCAACAAACTAAATGCAAAGGTTTTATTTTATTGCATGCCCGGAGTTGGTGAATATCTGCGTGCATGCCTGCTGTAAATCTCTGCTTTTAGGAGGTAGCTGCATGTGCTTGCCACATTAAAACTGCACCGTATTTCATTTCCCCAAAGTGTGCTGCTAAAACAAATGCTTTGTTAGCAAAAGCCAGGCAGCGCTCCAAGGAGCTGTTAAGAGCAGAAATGAGGATTCAGCAAAGTGGGATTTATCCACAGTTTCGCCGCAGATTTTCTGCGTGATCTCTAGCTTGTTTTGTCTCAGAGTGCTTCATCTTAAAAACCTTCGAGTCAAAGGTCTTTATCTGTCTTGTGGGTTTAGACTGAGAGTTCTTCAGGGACAGGGCTGGCTTTTTTGTTTGCATGGCAGCTTTTATAATAACTCTCCTCTCATCTTTAGAGGAACTACCTGTGTGTGTATAATACAACTATAAAAGAGCAGTCTCAGCTTGATCACAGTGAATAATCCTGGCATTAAGAGGAGGACATGAGCCCTGGTCCCTGCTCCCTAACCTGTTTTAATTGGCTATTCTAAAGGAAATCTCAGGGCAGATGATTTACACGGCGGCGGAAGTCGGAGGAGGATCCCTAGGGAAAGCAAACACTTGAGACTTCAAGGTGGGATGACTTTGGTGGCACACTTCTCTAATGACCATCTGATCCAGGAGGTGCCCACTTCCTAAGCACAGATCAAAGACAAAAGGTGACTTCTGAAATGACATGCAACCACCTCTTGCATTGCTCGAATTCTCTCCTGCTGCTAGCGTTTGATCTCACTTTGCTTTTCCTGTCACTGGAAGCAGGTGGTTGCTTTATTCTGCCTGACAAGTTTAGATCAGCTGAACAGCTAATGGCTGCAGTGGGAAGATCTCCCAGTTGCATATCCAGTCCAAACCTTGCTGCAGTCATTGGAAAGGCTCCTCTTCACTGCAGTCAGTTGTGTATGAGGTCTAGATGAGCTGATTTGGAGTGGTTGTTATCCTGCCAAACTTGCCTTTAAGAAGCAGATGGGATTGTGTTGCGAGGTGAGACTCGAGGAAAGTCCAGCTGGCTGAAAGCTCCTTCAGATATGTGAGGATATGGCTTGAGGATTTCCCATGATGTGCTATAGATGCACATTTCCCCTATATTTATTGCTAACAAAGGCTTGTGCTTGCTATTTTGGGCTCTCAGCTCTATATGGTGGCTCCACTGACTGCTGGTGAAAACGTCAGGCTCTTGACCACCATAAGATCTGTGATGAATGTGGTTGCAAGTGACAGGCATAAGTCAAACCAGCGTGTTATTGTGACCAGAGTTACGTTAGATCAAGAGCCTCCCCGAGACTTGGGTCACTTGGTTGCACTGCTCTGAATTTCATCTGTTATTCCTACTTATCCATAACTCAAGGTGCTGTTCTGCCATATTCGTGTGAGCCTATCTCTAATTTTAACCTTCTCCTTCCAAGGAGAAAGAGAAGCAGAATTTACCTAACAGGCAAGCTCTTAACAAAGCCTCGGATATCTGATACACATAATGGTCCCAGAGGCATGTTTACTTTGGACTGAGTGAGTGAGTGAAAACCATTTTGGAAGGGCTTTTTCACCTCTAGCGACTTAACCTAATGAGGAGAAAAGTGATGTGGTTAAAGGGCTATTTAAACAGCGGCATTAGTGAGCAGATTTAGGTTCTCCAACAATACAGATATGTATTTGCCTTACACAGGTGCATAAATATGCATTGATTTGTATCACAGGACACATCGCATAGGCAGTGATGAGATTTCAGCCACCCTCTGCTGATGGATGCTTTTTTTGGGGGGAACCATGAACAAACAGTTGATTGTTTTATCAGGCTACAGCAGAACTGCCCAAAGATTTAGGACACCACCATTGAGTTCAGCAGCTGCTCTTGTCTCCTACGGAGAGGAGTGTCTGTGCAACAAGGGGTTTGACTTTGAGGGCTCAGTCCTGTGAGTGATTTAGGTGGCTGAAAGAGAGCTGCGAGTGCCTCAGATTTAGGATGAAGAACGCTGCTTATTTCTGATCACAAGATTCCAATTTATCAAGAAAACTGGAGAGAAACATGAAATAAATAACTCCATGGGAAACCTTCCCATGATGGACTACTGCACGGCCACAAAAGTTCATGTTTTTAGACCCAAATGGATGACTGAGCTCACGCTGACAGAATGGGCTGTCAACACTCGTCCCTTGAAGAAGAGTCCCCCTTTGCGCTTTGTCTCCTCGTGGTGATAACCTGAATGGAGATTCACAGATTACACCCTGCCTCTTTCACACCGTGGGGGTCCTGCTTACCGATCACTTCCTTCTTTCAACATCCTCATGGGGGCAATGAATCTTATTCCTAGCCCAAAGAGCACTTGTCAAGAGCTGGGTTGACAGGGAGGTATGTCCTCCTTGGCCATGTTTTCTTCCATTGAAGTGTTAATAGCTGAGATGGTTCACCTGAACCCTGCCAGTACCCAGTGCAGTGCCTTGCACAAGAGCCATGTAGGCTTAGATAGCCCTGTTGCCATTTCACAAGTGGAAAAAGACAACAAATACAGGAAGCTAGGGACAAATCGAGGTGAAATTCATCTCTGTGTCACATCCTACATGCTACTGCAGTCTTATTGGTACATGGATACCTCTAAGCACATGGGAATGTCCAGCAGGATGTCAGGAAGGAGCTGCACAGATCATGTCAACAATCTCATTGTTTTATATTGCAATTTAAACTAATTTAAATCTTCCCATCTGACTTTAAAGGACCTGAACTCAGCTATCATGCATTTGGGCCCACTGGAAAATTCTCCTGAGGTGCTACTAAAACACATAATTGTCTACTTTTGACAATCTGGTCAGCTGTCTTGTTGTAATTTCTTTGTATCTATGCACATAGCATGCTGTGGAAAGGTCAAAAGCACCAGCACCCTCTGAAAATCATCCTGGATGCAGCAGCCATACAGAGGACTGCTTGTAGATCAGGGAAGCTTTAGAAAAACATACAGAAAGTATTTACTTGGGGGAAGGTGGGGAGGAAAAGGCACAGGAAAAGCTGCCTGGTCAAAAAAATGCTGACAAGGCAACCCCATGGCTGAGATTCTCCCTCTTTGTGCCTCTCATGTGCAGCCCACACTCAGCACTGCATGTGGGGATGCCAGGGGAGGGATCTGACATGCAGGAATCATGGAATAATAGGATGATAGAATGTGCTGAGTTGGAAGGGACCCTCCAGGATCATCGAGTCCAACTCCTGTCCCTGTGCAGGACACCCCAGAGTCACACCATGTGCCTGAGAGCATCATCCAAATGCTTCTTGAGCTCAGACTTGGTGCTGTGACCACTGCCCTGGGGAGCCTGTGCCAGTGCTCAACCACCCTCTGGGTGAAAAACCTTTTCCTGGTATCTAAGCATCCTTCTGCTGAGTTCCTTTGTATTGGGGGGCTCAAAGAAATCTGGGAGCATTGCAGGGAATTGGTATTGCAGGAGAGAGAACAGCATTGCAGCCCACAGGCGCCTGTGAAGGAAGTTTAAAAGAAGTCCATATGTATAAAAACCCTTAAAAAAAAAAGGTTGTGGCTGGTTTACTTTTTCCCTGTAGCTGAATTAGCAACGAGGAGGCAGATAAGCTCTCTCAGAGGTAGAGGAAGATGGCAGCTGGGAGTGTGGTTCCTACCCACTCCTAATTGCGATTGTGTTGGCAATTATCAGCCCCATCATTTGGTATTTGGGAAGAAGAAATGGGAAGCTGAACAGCAATAGTGGGCTGCTCCTGCATGAACTGTCCTGGCAAAATGCCTTTTAATTTCATGTGAGCTGTGCCTGCGAGAAGTCAGAAGGATCAAGCCATCATCAAGGAAGATTATGATTTGGAGCCAGGTTTTGGAAGTTGTCTCCTATCTCAGTAATGAATCAGACACCTTAGGTGAAATTCGGATCCTACTGAATAAGCATTTTATTTTTTGAGTTTAGCAGGGCCAGGATTTCACCCCTGCCTTCAAATATATCCAAACACTGCTGTGCCTGCAGCTTGGAGCTGGTTACCAATGTTACATCCTAAGACTGCATCTCATTTATATTAGTCTTGTAGGACCTGATCCTGCTTTTCCTGTGACTGATGGGAGTTCAGATGCTGAATTCAAGATGGTGGAACTGTCCCTTCCTCACTGCACTGCTTTACAGAATTACAATACTTTAAAAGTGAATCTTCTCAGTTTATATTATTCCTGATAATTCTGGAGTGCAAACTTGGTTTCATTTACATCAGAAATTGGATCCATTTTCCCTGCCCTGGAAGGAAGACACTTTCAAGGGTTTACTGATATTTGTGTGTTTGACTTTAAAGCAGAAGTTTGTTCCTAATTAATTGAATAAGTGCTTTAATCCCTGGCCTGAGGGCTTCCCATAGAGCATTAGCTGAATTAAGAAGGAAATGGAGTGTAATCCCTTTAATATAAGCACAGAAGAACATGAGAGTTTTGCATTTCTAGAAATAATTTCTTTCCTTGTTGCATCATTTATTCTACTATTAATTTGCATAAAATACAGTGGGGACAAAGGGCATCTCCTGCCTGACTCCAGTGCTGAGCTGGTAGCAGCACATGAGCCTTGCCAGAGCTTTAGCATCCTTGGGCTCCAGTTACACACCGGTGCCTAACAGTGTGCAAAGAGAAATAACTAGAAATCCAGCACATTCCCACGGTGCCTGTGGAGGATCCTGGAGCCAAGATGTCATCTTTCTGACTCACACATCCCCACCAGCATTTACTACTGTTTGCATCACTGTTGTGCCAGAGAATCTCATTTCTGAGCCGATAGCCAGGCTCATGGGGAGCTACAGAGATTGGGTTCTTGGGTGAGATTCAGCTCACCAAACCCTGGCATTCTGAGAAAGCAGTTTATTTCAACCCCAAGTACATGTGTCCATTGGTCACATGAGTTAGGCTAAATGAGCCAGGAAGCCAGGAAGGATCAGCTCAGAGGGAGATATCTTCTTCATGGACATCTAAAACGAGGTGAGATTAGTCTTGGATGAGGTGCATCCAAACCTGGTTAATGCTTGACATTTTTTAAAGAGTCAATACTGCTGTGTGGATCTGGTCTGGTGTTCCTGTCCATTCGTGGGACAGAGGACTAAGTCTGAGCATCCCCTGCTGTCTTATTTTGAAGGTCAGCAGAGGAAGAGAACTGCAGCACATGGATGGGACAGTTCAGGTGTACTCAGCTGCCCTCCAAGACCAAGTGGAGATCCCTGCCTGCCTTACTGCTGCAATGTTTCCCACCCTTCCATGCAGTGAGGAAAGGATGCTGCTTTCTCCTGCTCAACACACCCACAAAGTAGGTCCTTTCCTCCCCAGTTTCCCCATCTTTTGCTCCCATCTTTGTCTTTAGCAGGAGCTGAGGATGCTTCAAAAGCTCATGGAGGGCAGGCTTTGTCCCTCTCCTGGTCATACATCCCCAACATGTCTGGCTGCAGCTGAAGGAGTGGGTAGCAGCTCCCCAGCTATGGCTGTGGGGTGGCGTCTTCTCCAAGAAGCCCTCACCACAGACCTTCAGCCCACACACTGCCCCCCCAACCACCCCCTCCCAGGCCTCCAGGGTTCTGGGGTGCGGGTGTCTCACAAAGGGACAGAGTTCTCCCTTGTCCCTGGAAACACTGTGGCCATGGAAACACTGGTGGATCCCATTGCACATGTACCCTATCCCAGGAGGGGACACGCATGGAAAGCTGGAGAGGGGCTCTGGGGCTGCCGGTGGTGGGGTGCTGCCACCTCTTTCCTGCTGAGTCCTACCAGGCTGTGTCCCCTGAGGTGTCCAGCTCTGTACATGCTGGTTGCTGGGTTGGACAGGCATATTTTGCATTGCTGAAGTTGGATGAAGTTGATCATACTCTAACTGCCAATTTGGGGTGCACGGGGGCCTCACAACCCCAGCTGAAACCCCCTCCTCCTGCCAGTACCCAACTCCAGGTCTCTAGATCCCTTATCCCTTGGGACAGTGCAGAGGAGAGGATCTGGTTAGCTGGTTGTTAACTGAGTGACTTTTCTGATCCAGGTTCCTGGTTCACCATGGTGGACACAACGAGGGAAACAGTGCACCCGAAGGTGAAGTACACGTGAGATTTTAATTCCCACTGATGTTTGAATAAAGGGTTTGCAGGGTCTGACAGGCTGGGAAGGTAATAGGAACTGGTGACAATGCAGTTCTGGGTCTTGGCCAAAGGCAGCCACTGATCTGGGAAGCCCCAAGGGAAAAAAGAGTGAAAAATTAGAAAAAAGGAATGAGAATATAAAATATACTCTTGCCTATAATGGGTGACATTGTTGGCAAGGCACGAGGAGACCTCCCAAAGGTGCTGTGTGCTGGTGCAGTTACTGGTTCCTTTTTATCACATGCACATGAGAACGCAGACCCATGCCTTGGCCTGCCAAGCCACCCCTGTGTGGTGGACACGTTCGTGTAGCAGTGGAGGTGGCAGTAACACCTCCTGTTACTGCACAAGAGCTCACGTCCCCAGGCCCTCTGCCATGGTTGACAGAAGTAGCAGATTTAATGCTTTAGCATAAAAGCAGCTCTCTTGGGTCAGCCTGAGGGTTCATCTCACCCGATTTCCTGGCTCCAGCAGTGCCTGTGGTGGGTGCTGAGGGAGAGGACACACATGTAGTGTTTTTTCCCTAAAATCCTTTCCCCTGCTCCAGAAGTTTGCACTCCAGCAATTTTCAGTGTTAGGGCAGGGGTCACTGGCTTAATATCCCTTGGCAGAGTTTTCCTCCATAATTTCTCCAATCACTTTGCTGAATGAGTTATTATCCATATGAATGGGTTATTATCCAGCACTTATCTTTAAATATGTGATAAGCACATGGGCAATATTACTGAAATAGAAGATGGAAGCACACACTGATTTAACCTGAGTGACACTGAACCTCAGCAGCTGATCAAAGTATTTCAGCAGCTTTATGTTAGTGCTCTGCCCGGGGGCATCTGAGCACTCAGAGAAGCCTTGAGGAAGGCAGGAGGAAGGTGCTTGTTGGAAGGAATTGCCTGGAACAAGGAGAGCCCATTGCCAAAGGAATGTAGGACCATCCTGGCCACCCTGATTGGGGCTCAACTGAGCCAGGGTTTGCCCCTGCTGGACTGGCCCCAGGTGACCCGTGGGACAGAGGCTGTGCCCAGAAGAGCACCTCCTCCTCTCCTGAGCTATGAGGGAGCATTTTGGGTTCGTATCACCACATTTGAAGGCTTCTCCCAAGTCCTAGCAACTCTTTGTGTTCGCCTCCTCTCATTTCAGCTGCCTGTGTCACTGGGCATGTACAAGAGTTCATACAAGAGAGACTACCAATGGTGCGAGGAGTACAAGAGACCCAGTGAGGAGGATGTGCAGGTACCATGGGCTTTCCCTTGCTTGGTTAGAATCATAGAATCATAGAATCATTATGGTTGGAAGGGACCTCCAGGGTCATCAAGTCCAATCTTTATCCCATCATATCCCTAACCATCAGACCATTAGACCATGGCCTCAAGTGCCTCATCAACCCGTTTTTTGAACACCCCCAGGGACGGTGACTCCACCACCTCCCTGGGCAGCCCATTCCAGTGCCCAACCACCCTCTCAGTAAAGAACTTCTTCCTAACATCCAACCTAAACTTCCCCTGATGGAACTTGAGGCCATTTCCTCTCGTCCTGTCATTATCAATTTGGGAGAAGAGACCAACACCAGCCTCACTACAACCCCCTTTTAGGTAGTTGTAGAGGGCAATAAGGTCTCCTCTCCGTCTCCTCTTCTCCAGGCTAAATGCCCCCAGTTCCCTCAGCTTGTCTTCATAAGGCTTGTTTTCCAGACCTCTCAAAATAAACAAGCCTTATGAAGACCAGTTCTTTAGCCCATGGTGTCAGCTCCCCTCTCGTGGCTGCAGGACAGCCAGGGACTGGTTTGGTGCCAAGGGGGCAGCAGGCATGGGTGCTGTCTGCAGCAGCAGGGTGTCCTTTGGTCCTCACCATTGTGTCCCACCAGCAGGTCATGTCATGTCCAAATGCCCTTGGCTTGTGTACCTATCCCTTCTGTGGGAAATCCCCCTTGTGCCCTCTGGTAAAGCTGTTTGGGGCGGGCGATGCTAATTATGCTCATTAAGTCAGGGCACTAACGACTGCTTGCTGAACCGGTGCCTAAGCCTTGGACTCCTGTTGCTCCCCGTGGGGCTGATGGCGTGCGTCAGGATTAGACCCATCCCGGTACCGCCTTGGGGAGGGGGATTGCATTTGGGATGGAGATGGCTCCTTGCCCTGACATGGGCCCGAGAAGACTTCTGCAGGGAAGCTGAGGTTGTTTTTTTTCTAATCTCCTTGCAGTGCGAGTGACCCCCTGAGCTATTTAATCTGATTTGCCTCGCTCCGCCTGCCCTGGCTTAATTGCTTGTGGCAGCCCGGTGGGGACAGCTGTGGTTTGCACTGGGCCACTGCGGAGAAATGGCGGGGGGCATGTTCGGTTGCTGAAGTGCTTTGGGCTCCTGTGCTCACGAGAAAGGGAAAAAAACCATAATTCAGGCTGGGGTGGAAAAGGGGGAGACAACAACAGAGAAATCCTTGTGTGGAGGTGCCCGCTGGGACAGAGGGGCTGTCTGCAGCCACCACTGCTACCACTGCCATCTTCTCCTCTCCCTCCCCCTCTCCCTCTCCCTCTTGTTTCTCTTTGTAGACAGAGCCCGGNGAGCTCTTCCCAGGCAGCCCCAGCCTTAGGAGCTGAGATCCTGGCTGGGAGGACAGGGTTTAACCCCTGCCTGCTGGAGCACAGTTTCCAAGCCATGCATCTCAATTTCTTTTTCTTTTCTGCTTTTCTTTTTTTATTATTATTGTTTTATTAATTTCCATAGTTTTGGGAAGGCTGCGTGCTTCCTGTGGAGGTCCTGATGCAGTTTGGGAGATAAGAAGGGAGGGAGCACCTGAGATATGTCTGCTTTCCTCGGGTTGCAGGTTTCCTCTTTATTAAGACTCCTTTGAGTCTTGATTAACCTCCAGGGCTTGCAGGGGGAAGCTGTCCCACGGGCTGGTGTGATGGTGAGGTGCTCTGGAGGCCCAGGTTTCTCCCTTAGCCCTGCTAGGATTTGGGTTCTTTTCAAGAGGATAAAACCACTGTGGTGTTTTTATTTGTGACATTTCAGAAGGTAGCCTGCTCCCAAGGGGAAGGTGCAGAGCTCCTTGGGTTAAGGCAGAAAGCACTGGCTGGTGAGCCATCCATGGCTTCTGGAGGTTCCTATCCCTCTCGAGATGCCTCATGAGGAGCTCTGGCCATCCTTAGTGGGGGAAACCCTCAGATACAAACAGTACACATAGTTCTGCAGCCTCCACCTGCCCTACTGTCATCGTGGTGAAGAGGAAGCCACCTTGGGGAGAGCCCTGAGGACCTTGGAGGTTGAGGAACAAACAGAAACCCATGGAGATCCAAAACAATGATAGACAAACCCCATGAGGATGAAGCTCACTGCAAGACAGTCCTTTATGAGCCTCTAGAAAGGAGCAGCTGGCTTGGGATGGAGCTATAGTATGCAGCTGAAGAGGCTGGAGCCAGGAGACCCGCCAGAGCAGCCACATCAACAGCCCCATTAGCCTTTCCCCAACACGAACCCTGGAGACATTCCCTCTCCCACCATCAAACCGCTGCTTGTGCTGGGGCTCCCTCCCTCACTTCTACTGTCCACCTGGGGCCCAGCAGGGTCTCAAGCCATAAGATGGGCAGAAAGAGGAAGCCATGATGGTCTGTACATTTTAAATGACAGTTATGGAGCTGCTTGGTGACCCCTGTACCCCCAGGGACTCTGAGCCCACCAAAGCCCAGGCTTTGCTGTGGACAGGTAGCGTTGCTTGATGATGCTTTAGCAACCGTCCTTCCCACTCGCTGCCTCTCCGTTCACACGGGACGTTTTTCTGCAGAAGCTGCAGATTGCAGATGCCCAGCTGAAAGCCAAGGAGTTTGCTGTACCCCAGGAGAAGCAGGCAATGACCTACAGTGACAGCATTGTTGCGGAGAGCAGAGAAGCCATCAAAGCCAGCAGTCATGTTGACGATGCAGGAAGGAGGAAGCCAGAAGCCAGCGTCTTCAGCCCCTTGGAGCAGAGAGAACACTCCACTTCGGTCCCTCCTCTTGCAGAAAGCTCCCTACCAAAGTGCCACCATGCCACCGGGCTGGCAGCAACCCCGGTGGAGAAATCAGAGAAGCTGCAGGCTCTGGCTGAGCTGGAGCACGAGCTGTCTTCTTGCCAACATCTTCCAGCTGCTGCCCAGACTGCTGGAACAGCAGGTAACCCCCGAGCTGGCGCCGGCCACTCGTGAAGAGCTGCCTGGCCATCCCCAGCCACCCGAGGGGGTGTCTGCTGGGCCCCTGGTCCACACTGGCTGGGCACATGTGGGTGGCAGCACTGGGCTAAGCCCGGTGAGGATTAGCAGCATGGGCACAACACCCCATCACCACCAATGTGCAGCTCCCGGGCCAGTTCAAAGTGCAGACGTGGTGAGCTGGAGTCTCAGAAATGTGGCAAAGCCACGCTTGGTGTGTGAAGAAACGCTCAGAAACGGTGTGACCAGCAGGAGTAGGGAGGTGATGGTGCCCACTGGTGAGACCGCACCTTGAGTGCTGCGTCCAGTTCTGGGCACCGCAGGATGGGAAGGACATTGAGGTGCTGGAGTGAGTCCAGAGAAGGGCAACGAGGCTGGTGAGAGGTCTGGAAAACAAACCTTATGGAGACCAGCTGAGGGAACTGGGGTTATTGAGCCTGGAGAAGAGGAGACTGAGAGGAGACCTTATTGCCCTCTACAACTACCTAAAGGGAGGTTGTAGTGAGGCTGGTGTTGGTCTCTTCTTCCGAATTGCTAAAGACAGGACGAGAGGAAATGGCATCAAGTTCCATCAGGGGAAGTTTAGGTTGGATATTAGGAAGAAGTTCTTTCCTGAGAGGGTGGTTGGGCACTGGAATGGGCTGCCCAGGGAGGTGGTGGAGTCACCGTCCCTGGGGGTGTTCAACAAACGGGTTGATGAGGCACTTGAGGCAATGGTCTAATGGTCTGATGGTCAGGAATATGATGGGATAAAGGTTGGATTTGATGACCCTGGAGGTCCCTTCCAACCATAATGATTCTATGATTCTATGATTCTAAGAGCCCCTGCTAGCAAGGCATGGACATGGTGAGGGCTCTAATGGTTTTCACTTCACAGCTCCTTTGGGACAGAGGGAACTGCAGTCAACCCCAGGTTGCAGGTTTTGAACAGAAGTGTGGGGAGGCAAAAAGACCTTGTGGTTGAGCACGAGAGACTTGGGTGGTTCAAACCTTACTGCCCCTCTGCTAGGGATGCCTGTCTGGCAGCAACTGCAGCAAAGGGGCTGGTAGCCAGCCCTCAGCCACGCCATTTAACAGCTTTCTTGCATGGATTAAAATACTGATGGACGTCAGGAGAGCATCACCCAGCCATGTTCAGCCTTCCCAAAGCAGCAGAGATCTTCCTCTGAGCTCCTGCATGAGAGGGAAGACGGCATCATTGCTCAGCAATGCTCCAGAATCAAACAGGAGGACATGAGCAGTGATGTCCTTTCTGTTCCCTGAGCTCACATCTCCAAGCCTGGAGAAGGCTCCAGAGAGATCTTAGAGCAGCTTACCAGTACCTGAAGGGGCTACAGGAAAGCTGGAGAGGGGACTTTAGGCAAGGGCATGGAGTGATAAGGGGGAATGGTTTCAAACTGGAAGAGGGGAAATTTAGATTGGATATTAGGAAGAAATTCTTTCCTGTGAGGGTGGTGAGACACTGGCCCAGGTTGCCCAGAGAAGTTGTGGCTGCCCCCTCCCTGGCAGTGTTCAAGGCCAGGTTGGGTGGGGCTTGCAGCAACCTGGTCTGGTGGGAGGTGTCCCTGCCCATGGCGGGGGGTTTGGGATTGGATGATCTTTAGGGTTCCTTCCAACTCAAACCATTCTATGAGTCTATGATTCCTTCTATGTCTGAGTCCGGATCCTTTCATGATGAGTGGGGAGAAAAGACACAGCCATCTCCTGTAGCTTAAATGCCACCTTGAGGATGAGGTGAAGCAAGCCCTGGCAGATTTTCTCTCACTGCTCACTAGGAGAGTCTGGACAAGCAGCTCAGATGGACATAGCTCCACTGGGACAGATGTCTGTTTGGACAGTCCATGTAGGCTCCACTTAACATCTGAGGGCTTCAAGAATCTTCTTGCCAAGGCCATCTGAAGCTGTCGTGTGCTAATGACGAAACTACTGTGGACTTTTCCCTTCCTGATCTGCCCCCGTGTAGCCCAGCAGTGCAGTATTTCCTGCAAAGTCTTTCCCTTTCATACAGGAACCACCTGCAGAAGGTCCGTGTTCCTTTTGGCATTCCAGGGCAACATGGAGGCAGCATGGCTTCTTCCACTTGCCTCGCATCACCATAAATCCTTCTACTGGCTTCATGAACCAAAGTGATGCAAAATTGATGCACCTCAGGAAAGCTCTGTTGAAGTGAATGGGTCTCCCCTGATTATGCCAGTTGGGGCTCCAAATTGCCATTGTTGTTTGCTTACTGCCACCCAAGGGTAGGATTTGCGTGAGTAATTGACAGTGCTTCCCAACTAATGCACCCTCTTCTTCTCGCATCTCTCAGGGATGTTGCTGCATGGGCAGAAGCTGGTCCCGGGCTGGGCCACCTATCAGCAATTCACCATGGAGACCTGTCGGGCAAGGCTGCATGATGCTCAGAAAAACAGAAGCATGTTCCTGGGCTCATCTGTTTTGATGGAAGGTCAGTGGAGGGAAGTTGTGGCAGCTGCCCCATGCAGGTGACTTGTGGCCTTCAGCCTGGCTTTGGGATTTTAGATTTAATATTGAAAGAGACTGAGGAAGGTGAAGGGAAGGTGAATGACACAGGAAAGGTCCACAGAGTCCCCGTAACCACCTGCCCATCAGCAGGGCAGAGAAAAGCAGTTATCTTCCAGAAGAGGTTGGAGCATTGTAAATAATGTTTCTTTCATCCCACTTTCCATATGAGCCACCCCATGCAGCTCAGCCCTGCTCGCTGGGGCCTCCCTGGAAATAATGTCACAGCACGGGGACTGATGCTGCCACCGCTCAGGTTGCAGTAACAGCCTGACATGGTCAGGCACATGTGAAATACTTGTAACCTCAACCTCAGTGAAAACAACAAAAACACTTCACTAATGACTCAGTACAAGAATGTGTCATTTTTATAATAGACAGAAAATCTGAAACATCTGCAATCTTCTCTGTGTGTCCACCCTGCTTTGTTGTGAGCGGTGGCAGCACATCTCTCTGCAGGCAGATCTGCTCAATCAGAAGGACACACAGAGGGTATTAACATACAGGTGGGACATCTCTGGAGAGCAGGGTAGGAGATGGCACCCCTTCAAACCTGCCTCTATGGGGATTTTGGGTGGAGACAGCACAACAGATGTGATGGTCCTCACCTGGGGGTTAAGCAGACCCCGGATCTCTTCCCTGGTTTAGTCCCTGCTTAAATAAAGCAGAGACACGTTGCTCTGGCATGATGAAAGGGAAAATCTAGACAGTAGGAGAAAATATATACCAGCTGACAAGTCAATGGCCGGAAGGGAAGAGCACAAGATATCATTTCCAGATATACCTTGCTTGAATTCAATCATACTTAAAAGGCTATAGAAAATATGGGCTGAATAATCTCATCTAAGAGACCTTATCTACAGCAGGGAAGTGCTTCTTGTGTTTTCCCGTGGCTAACCCTTCGATCATGGTAGTTCCAACAGCAGCATTGAAAGCATAAATAGCCGATGGAGCTCAGGAGAAGGGGGAACACTCACACTGTGGGATACAGAAGATAGATACCCAAAAAAATCTTTCAATTATTTGGACTCTCTTCTCTAGAGTGCCTTGACCCTGACTGGAGAAGTACCTACAACACAGATTTCCAGCACTGCCCAGGAGCCCATGGTGGATACTGTAGACCAAATAAGAGTATTTCTCACATTTTCCCTGAAGATGAGCACTTAAAGCAGTAAGGGAGAGGTGGGCTGGGGGGAGAGGGCGGCTGGTGGGAGTTGAGACACGGTGAGAGTAGGGCAGGGAGGCTTTGGAGCTGTTTGGGATTGAAAGGTGTTTCTCAAGCTCATTTCTCCGTGTCTGTGTTATGCAAGGAGCTCAAATGAATTCCCTCAGGGCCAAATCCTTTCTCAAGGTCTGCTCAGCCTTTTCTTGAAAATTTTGCAGTGGGGTTGATAGAAGCAGGGAGACTTCTCCTGGGACAACCTCATCCCCATGGAGAGAAGATGCTGAGGTCTCTGTGGGGTTGGGGACACGAGGCACATCTCAACATTTCCATGCCCAGTCTTTGCCTGGGAAAGGGCTCCCTCAAATCAGACAAGGCAGGAGCTGTTTGCAACGTGACTCATCCTCACACTATGAGCAAACAGGCATAAACTGCTCCTGAGCTCTCATTTCTCACCAGAAAGGCAATTCCTCCCCGCTGCCTCATCCCCCCACCTCCCCCTAACACACACACAAATATATTTCAGCTCTGCGTTGAAGTCTTGATTTTGATCTTCGACCCTGGAGTTATGTGTGGGCTGGAGACCGAGCCTGCGTAATGGTTGATCTAGGTGGGAGATGGGTCCCAATGACAGCCATGTGTGTCGCAGCATCTGTGCTGCTCCTGATGGAGACAGGCTGTTCTCCCCGTGCCATTAGCATGTGCTTTCGTTTGCTCTGTGAGGTTTCCTGGTTGGGTGGCCAACGGCTGCGGCACGGCGGGCAGGTCCCCTGTCCTGATGCACAAAGCACTTTCTCCATGTTCTCTGCAGGAACTGGATATCTGAGTACAAGGACAACTACAGCATCTTCTTGCAGAGGCCAAAGCATTCATCACAAGTCCCTGCTGCAGGGCTGTGCCCTGATCTGTCCTTTGGGAACAGGACTGCGATGGACACAAGCCAGTGAGTGGAGCTACAGGTGGCCATGGTAAGTACCAGGATTACCCATTTTTGCACTGAGAGCTGGGAGTACTGGTGGGATTTCAGGGGCTGAGGCAGTGGGATAAGGTATAAATAGTTGTGAGACCTGGTGCAAACTATCTCAAGGCCTGAGATAAAATGGTAAGAGCTTTACTGCTGGAATATTCAGAGTAGCAGCATTTGCCCCTGCTCATTGCAGAGGTGTTAGACTAGATGACCTTCAAAGGTCTCTTCTAACCCAAAACATCCTAGAATTCTATGATTTTTGGGGCTCCCAGAAAGTAATTTTCCAACCAGATCTCACTAGGAGAATATTTTTCACCACGAGGGTGGTCAAACACTGTCTGGAGACCAGAGACATGGCGGAATCACAGGTAAATGTTTACAAGGTGATGAGACAAGGTCTGAGCAACCTCATCTAAGCAGTCTCTGCTTGTCCAGGACACCTACATTATTCTGTGATTTTCTGATTTGGTTTAGGATGTGTTACCTATGCTGTTCTGTGATTGCAGCTCCTTGGGTCTCCAAGCTATCTGTGCGATATTGTCCATCAGAGACCCTGGAAGCCTGGAAACCTCCTCTCTTCCAAACCCACCACCGTGTTTATCAAATACCTGGGAATTGTTTGGCACAGACCTTTTCAAACACACTTTGTCATTAAAATCTCCCAAGAACCTGAGCTTTTATTGTTACCAGAAAGAGACTTTTTTTTACGAGGGTGAGAGAGCTAAAATCACTCAGGCAGTTTCAATTTATGTACTTTAAAGAAAACTTGCCAATAAACTTTGTCTCACAGCAAGACATAGTATGTGTTAAACACCATTGCTTGTGTTAATTTACTCTCTATAGCTTTGTGCACTCAGGAGGAGGGAAATACCCATGTTATCCAGGGCAGCTGAGTTCCAGCCTTGCAGAGCTCCTTCCCCTCCTGTGCATTTAACACCTTTTCCCAGGGTTTGGCCACCAATTTCAGCTAATGCTGGGTAAACCAGAATGGAGTTTGCCATGTTTAGGAGATTTCTGTGGTTTCTGGAAGGAGCAAGGCTACTCCAAGCCTGAAGATGGCACTGCAGAGCTGCCGATCCCAGACCTGGGAAGGGTTGATGTCCTCAGCAGCACCCTGCCCATCACAGCCTTTCTGCTGAGCCCCATGGCTTTAATGATCTGGCTCTGGGTCTTCTGAATTGATGCCAAAAATTAGCCTGGAGTAGGTGATGTAGAGAACTCTCTCACTAGCACCTAAAAAGTATTGCTTTTACTGAGATTTCCTTGCCGTATTCAGGGATAAGCAAGAGAATATTAATGGATACAACCAAAATATCAAAAGATAATAATAATGGCAATAAATAACGTATTTTAAAGTAATATCAAGCATACCTTGACCCCACGATGACAGGGACTATGGAGACACAGCAGCACACTCATCCCTGCCTCAAGGAGTTTATAATCAAAGGGAATTGCCTCTCCTGCTTCCTCAAACTCTGCACATGTTTTGATCCATCACCACTTACCCATGGCAAATTTTGCCATCAACTTTCTGCAGGACATTAGGAAAGCCACGTGCATGGCTGTGTTTCCCTGCAGGAGAAGCACTGGGAGGTTATCAAAATGATGTCTGGCAAGGCCAAGCTCCAAGCAGATGAGTTGGGGAGGTACAAGGATCTGGTGTTTCTGCACAGGTGCCTTCACTCCCTGCTCTGGCGTGGGACAGCCCTGATCACAGCCCATGCAGCGTTTGGGTGGCAATAGGGTATTTCCACTGTAACTAAGTATAGTAGACAAATGGCTGCAGAAGGGGACCTACAGGTGAGCTGTAGAGGGACTTTTGACAAGGACATGGAGTGACAGGACAAGGAAGGACAGTTTCAAACTGAAAGAGGGGAGATTTAGATTGGATATTGGGAAGAAATTCACCCTGTGAGGGTGGTGAGACACTGGCCCAGGTTGCCCAGAGAAGCTGTGGCTGCCCCCTCCCTGGCAGTGTTCAAGGCCAGGTTGGATGGGGCTTGGAGCAACCTGGTCTAGTGGGAGGTGTCCCTGCCCATGGCAGGGGGTTGGGACTGGATGATCCTTAAGGTCCCTTCCAACCCAAACCATTCTATGATTCTATGAACTTGGAGGGTGGAAATAATGAAACTGCCTTTAACTTAAAAATACGGAAAATAATACTCATTTACACCAGAGGCTCCTGAGAAGACAGAGAGTTTGATTTTTTGGGAGGATGAGATCATGAAAATAGAGATGTTTTTAATGGGACGTGTACTTTTGCACCACTTAAAATTAATCCCATGGCCTCAGTGAGTTTTCTCTTGTGAGAACCATCATTATCCTGCCTCCCCATGCTGGAGGCAGGCTCTTCAAGATGATTTTGACACTGCTCTGCTGCAACGGTTCGTTACGCTGACAGGGGTTGTGTCTGGACGAGTGCTTAGGGGACATGTACAAGGTAATTTCAAGTCATCTTCGCTAGGAAGAAGGATGTTGCAAAACACTAATCAAAATGGACAACTGTGGTGTAAACTAATGGCTGAATCAGAATAGATTGTGATATACCCTGATGAAGATATTCAATCAGGCAGATGGATACTGGATTTGCTAATGTGGTCCTTAACTGTGTGCCAGGGAGAAAGAAGGAAGCTGCTGATACTGAGGATCAATGTCCTTCCTGGATATTCTGGCAGTACACTGGTCTAAGGCTCTTTCCAGCTTTGGAAACCAGCCTTAGAGACAGGGCTTTTGAAACCTGCGTTCCCTGTTGCATCTCCATCTCCTGCCATTTCTCTTCTCAGAATTACATTTTCTTTCATACCTTTGTATTCTTTGCCCTCATTGCTCCTTCCCAATATTGGCCAGTTTGATGTTGGCGGTGGTTTCTGTTAACATTTTTCCTTCTAAGTCCCTGCTATGGAAATGGAGATGGCCCCAAGCTAGTTCAAGCACACAAAAGGTCAGCACAGTGCAAAGTGTAACTCCAGCAAGCTCTGACACTGCTCTAGGGGGTCACAGCTATGTTGCAATGGGGGACATTTGGGCTATAGGCAAATATATCCAGAGGACAGAAGGCAGCAGCCTCAGAGACATCCACATCTCCCCAGTGATGCTCCATTATGCAGTGGATAGAGCCTCGTCATGTGAGTGACCCAGGCTTAAAATTGAAGAACTCTGGGGTCAAAAAGAGATGAAAAGCTCTAGGTAATGCTGGCATTACCTCAACACCGTTTGTTTTCAGTCCTTTCTCTGCACAGCCCTGAATTACCTGCCTAGGCTCATGGCATCAAGTAACACCAGCTGTGAGCTCAACAGGGTTCAAAGAGACATTTGTATGAAGAACACCAGGTTCTGCACTAGCAACAGAGTCCAAGGGGAAAAAAAAACCAGCACAGAGAAGCTGGACATGGACATGAATCACTTGTGGCTGGTGGAGATCAGGAGGTGATTTCCAGGATCATGTTGCCCTGTTGCTATGGTTGACCCTGGGTGTATTTCTCCAAAGAACTTGGTGGTGTCCTGTGTCTGAAACAGAGGATCATCCCTGGATGGAGACTGCTCTCATTCACCAGTTCTCTGGTGGGAAACACACTGGAGCCATGAGAAGGACAATCCACTTCAAAACCAGGTGATGGTATCCACAGAGCACTCAGAAACGTGTTCCCTCTTAGGACACTGAGTCGGTCCCATCACAAGATGCACAACCTGGTGAATGCAAATTTTGCAGGTTTTTCTCCCCAGTGCACAACTTCAGGGAAAACAGGTTTTTGGTAGGGCTGGAGTGATGCTTTTTGTGAGTGCCTGAGTGCCATCTCCTGGGTGGAAAGGGAAATTCTCATTTTGGAGGTGCAACGTGTGGTCCAAACACCCTTCGCTGTGCAGGTTCAGTCATTTAGCAACTAGGTGTGCGTGTAGCATCATGATACCACACCCTGCCTGGTCCTGCTGGAGTGCTAAATAAATGTCTTCCTTAGGATGCATAATGGAGATGTTTGTTCAGGGGAAAGGGTGCTCTGGATTCATCCCTTATCATCACCATGAATTTTCAAGTTGTGCTTTCTGTCTTTAGTTTTGTCTTTTATATTTCCCAGCATGGAAGAACAGACTGAATGCTGAACTTAATTCATGCATCCTTTATGGGAGAATTCACTCAAAATGAGCAGTGGTTAATCCAATGATTACTGTTTCTTTACTTTGAGACTTTCTAGATCTCACTGTAAGTTACCTCACTGGACATAAGAGGTACAAGATCTCCTTGTTGAATAATTTAATTGATTACACATGTTGAAAGACAGCCTAAAAATACATCTGTGGCCATGCTGATCCCTCCTACAGAACATCTACTTCACCAAGAAGTGTCCAAACCCTCAAATGTAGTTGGTGCTCTCTCCAGCTTACATGGGAACGAGCAGAAATCCCACGCAACAGCTTCCTTGGAAGAGCATGGTTAGGGAGAACGAGCAGTTTGTGACAGAACAGGCATAAATTTTCAGAGGTGTTTGTGCAAATGTAACTAGAGGCTGAATTTAGCCCAGTAGAGTCAAAACATTGGTGCCTGGGATCTCATTGGTATAATGTGACGTCCGTAAAAGAGAAGCGCCTGCAGTAACACTGCTTGGGCACCTACACTGCTCTGCAAACAGCATTGCTCACTGAATGCCACCCGTTCCTGGAAGGCTGGTCTTCAGCACCACTAAAGCCCAGCAAAGCCAACAGTTGCCCAGAATGACAGTTGCCTGGAAAGCCAACAGTATTCTGGGCTGCATCAAAAGCAACATCACCAGCAGGTCAAGGGAAGTGATTCTTCCCCTCTACTCTGCTCTTGTGAGACCCCACCTGCAGTGCTGAGTCCAGTCCTGGAGTCCCCAACATAAGAAGGACATGGAGCTGTTGGAGTGAGTCCAGAGGAGGCCATGAAGATGATCAGGGGACTGGAGCAACTCTGCTATGAAGACAGGCTGAGAGAGTTGGGGTTGTTCAGCCTGGAGAAGAGAAGGCTCTGGGGAGACCTTAGAGCACCTTCCAGTACCTGAAGGGGCTACAGAAAAGCTGGAAAGGGACTTTTGACAAGGGGATGGAGTGATAGGACAAGGGGAAATGGTTCCAAACTGACAGAGGGGTTGCCCAGAGAAGCTGTGGCTGCCCCTTCCCTGGCAGTGTTGAAGGCCAGGTTGGCTGGGGCTTGGAGCAACCTGGTGTGGTGGGAGGTGTCCCTGCCCATGGCAGGGGGTTTGGACTGGATGAGCTTTAGGATTGCTTCCAACCCAAACCATTCTACGATTCTATGATCACAGAGCAATCAACTTTTCTCCGGTTTCAAATAAAATTCTTCCCCTGGCTGCCACCCAACCCACATTTATACAATAAATCATTCTGCATGTGCTTAATGTTAACTCTTGTAAATAGTCCCACTACCCCATTTGGCAATTAACAGTCAGAGCATAAGAACTTTGAGCCCATCTGTATTCACATGGCTTCCATGGGCTAAAAAGCAAAATTCCGATGGGTCACCATGGAGAAGTGGTGTCTGGGACTCCACCAGTGCAGCATCTCTGATCTCTTAATTGTGAATAACTAACCACGGTATTAAAGCTAGTGTGTGCTTAAGGTTTTGTTGGAACAGGTTCTTCATGTAATGTTGAATAATGTAGCAGTCATGGAGAGGGTGGGAAATCCCCTTCTTCAGAGGGGGCTGAAGCATTAACTTTTGTTAATGATGCAAAAGCACCATCTGCTGCAGCCAGATCTCCTCTGGTTAAGTTCCACCTGTGGTTCAGCCACCAACCTGAGCAGAAATGATGAGCAATGGGAAAGAAGCTGTCAATTAACATATTTCACCAAACTAGTATTTTTGTCAAGGGATGGTGATGAAACAAAGCTCTGGGAGTAGTAAAGTGTTGATGCAACTTTCTTGGGCCAGTGATGGAGTTCAAAAGAGAGAGAGCAGAAGTGAGAAAAGCTTGTTGCAAAATAACTGATGGCTTGGCAGTTGAAAATAAAAAGAACTGTCAGCTACTCATACCACTCTTCCTAAAATCAAGTGTCAGCCAGCCTCAATTGGCCTCATGCCTGTTCCCATGTGGTTTCTGTGTGGCAGCTCAGGTTCTGTTAGTGATCAGGACCACATCTGCTGGGCTTCAATGTGGGACCTTCATCAGAATTCAATAAGCACTGAAGTGGTCTTCTCTGCCTTTATTTGAGTTTGCTTAAATGAAGAGACGTTCTTTGGTTTGGTTGAAAATTACATTAATCATCCAGTAGAAAATGAAAGGGAATGTATTACTGAGGCTTAATGATTCCATTCATGGTGTACAGATCTCCCTGATGAGGCTGCAAGATAAAAATGAGTTTGCAGTTCTAAATGACTACACGATGATGGCAAGTCCTCTACATGCAACTGCTTGGCCTGTGCTCAGCACAGAGGCAGCCATTGGGCTTGGCACTGGCACCGCTGCGTGCTTCACAGTTAGATTTCACCTTGCTTGCTGGATTTGCCTCCATCAGATATAAGCCATGCTAGTAAAGCTCTTGGAATTTTCCACTTTTTTTTTTTTAATTAATTGGAAACTGCATTTTCTGCTACACTAATGTTTGGATTTTTCCCATATTTTTCAGTTCTCCTTTGGTGAGATCAAAACAAAACGTTTCAACCGAGGGTTGGACTGACCCAATTGTTTTGCTTTCCTCTTTAGTTGCTCAGTCCACCACTGGACCTTCAGAAAATTGTCTTTTGGGTGGCCTCAGCCTTTACTTTACCTTACATGTCATGCCTGGCACAGAGGGCACATTTCAGGTATGCTGGGATCATATGGCCTTCGTAAGATCTAAGCACTGCCGTGCTCCCAGTGAACGGTGGTGCCATCCAGCCAGGCCTATCCTCCTCAGGAGGAACAAATCTTACATTGAACTAAGTCTATGTGAAGTATTTCTCTTTTTTTTAACAGTATCAAATTGAAACCTCCTATAATATTTGGTAATTCAGTTCTTATCCTTCCATGTCCAGCTGGAGACAAAGAGCTCTATGTGTTACTCAACAGTAACAGATGCCAAAACACCATGAAAAAGAAATAGATTTTATTTCTCTATAGGCTGCATATCTGGTGAAAATATTCCCACAGATGATACATGGCTTCTGGCTGAGTTGCTGATAATGGGCCAATTAGTTAAATAGGTCAGCAGGGCAAATGGTCACATCAGAGAGCTCCTGCTCCAATCAACACGTGAGAGTCTTCCAGCCTGGCTGTGCCAACTGCTCATGCTTTCAATCTTGGTTCACAGTATGAGATTTCACTGTATTTGCCTAAGGAATGTGCCTATAAAAGAAATAAATAAATACAAAAATTGGAAATGAGCACTTAAGTATCTTATTTCCATCAAGCTGTCTTGAGTGTTGTGTAGAAGAGAAGATAGAGGCTGAGATTTGCTACTGTGTGTAATTACCTACAGCTTCTTCAATTCAGCTGTGACACCTTCTAGTGAAAAACTAATTTACCTGGAGGCCAGATCAGCCTCATTGCACCACACGTGGCAGAGAGTTTCCCAAAATCCTCTCGCATTTCTCACCATGGCATGATCACCCTGTGCATTCTTGCAGGGACAGGTGGGCTCATGTACCCTGACAGCTCCATCCAAAGGCTGCTGAATTCCCTGGAAAGATTTCTACTTATTTAGAGAGGCTCAGACTTTATAGCACTTGAAAAAAAAACTAGTGAGAGACAGCTCTGTTGGGTGGAGCCCCTTCACTGTGGCTCTTTGCTTGCAGTCTCATGGCTGGAAGTGCTCACCTTCCCCATCACCCTTCTCTGCCCACCTGCCTGCAGTGGTTGCAGCTCCCTGTGATAAAACCAGTAAAACCAATATTGATGCTACTCAAACCAACCTGCAGGTTTTATGTGCTGAGCTAGGCTTATTTACGTGATCATGCTGCATGGACTGGTGCTGGGTACCAGGTGTGATGGGACATAAAAGATGGGACAATAGCAGAGCCCTTCAAAGTAGGGGCACATGTGGTGTTTGGTGAAAACCATCTAAATTTTTAAATGGCTTTGTGGCTGAAATAGTATTTCATTCTGAATGAACACTGCATTGAAGAGGACCCTCCCTTCCCCAAAATTTCACTCTGGAAAGTGCTCAAGTGTAAGCCCCACAGATGCCCAGGCCTGCAGCTGCTAGGGAGGGAAGGAGTGGATGGATATGGGATGCTCCTGGAGATGGGGCTTGCATGACAAGACAGAAATCCCAGAGGCTGGAGATGGAAATCTCATGCTGAGTCACCCCAGCTCTGCAATGCAGGTGCCTTCCCGTCACAGCATTCCCAACTGTTTTGACCACTCTTCTGGGGATGACCAACATCTGAGTCATCCCCGCATAAAACTGCTCCTGGATTCACTTTTTCCACCATTACTGCACATCCTGAAATAGATGTTTTTCTATTCATGTACTGTTTGGGGTTTTTTTACTCTAGGAGATGGCAGGAACCCACTCCTCTGTCCCTTGTTCACTCAGAACCTTGACCAAATGAATAATTAATAGTCTTATATGGGGGATGACACTGAAAACTGGGGTTTTTTTGTTGTTTCCACATTTAAACAAAACCATGGAGGATGAGGTTAAAAGGACTCCTGAAGGCACATCTGTGCTGCTAAATGAGATGGCCAGGGAATTCAGCTGAAGCACTGAACCACCATGGTCCACATAACTGAATTGGCAGCTTACTCCATGGCTCTCTGAGACAAACCTGCTCTAGAGGATTAGCCTTAATTAGTGAGGATGAAAGCCAGTTCTGGCTGCTCAGCCTTGTGGCCAGGGTTTGGTCTTGACCATTTTTTATTTAGCCCTGTGTGTATATACATTGGTGTGTATATATGTATACATACGTGTGCATGTCTCAACCCAATTATAGACACAATGCTGTATTTGCAGGAAAGATATCATGGACACCCCACACTCCAGATGTCCAGCATCCAAAATGTCCAAGTTACAGCTCCTCTTAATCAATGCCTTGTGCGTCACACCATACCTCCTGCACCCAGTTACCATCTGCCATTTATCTACCACCAACCCTTCACTAATACAAGCCTTTTTTCTGCTTGCTAAGCACCCAAGCAAGCTCCAGTAGTTATCAGCCTTGGGAGTTCAATTCAAGTTTATAATGCCATACCTGGATATTTTCTGGCTGCCCACCTTTCTTCATACAGCACTGCTTACTGTGGGCCAGCCTTTGCTCATCTTGTGATACTCTATCAACATTTATTAAGAGAGATGCAACAATGATAAACATCCATCTCTTCTGGCCTGCGTCAAGTACTGTCATAATTTAGTTTTTCTGGAGGCAAAGATTGCAGGGATCAAAAAATGGATGGTTACAGATCTGGTGCAGCATGGGAGGGAAGCATATTTAACTGCCAGATCACAAATGGTACGTGGTGATACCCATTAATGCCAGAAGCATGGCAGTGATCCCTGCATGCCCTTCACCTCTAGGTTAGCACTAATTGCATTGCCAGGCTTGGCCATGCAGCACAACACACAGTGAAGGCCAAAATCGCTCTTCTAGTGAAGAAAGCTGAGAGGTATTATCCAGCTGAATATAAATCTCCACTCATGAAATCTGCATTTCTCCCCCTGTTCTCTGGCCACTGATACAGCACCCATATGCTGCTGGAGCCTGTTATGGGTCAGTGAGCATTTCACAATTATAGAGTAGAGTAGGCACTTGCTTCAGTCAATTTGTTGTGCCAAGGACAAGACGAAGCCTCAGCTTTTCATGTTGTGAATAATATATTAAACTCATGGGGGTTTGGTTTGTTCTGCGAGGATGCTATGTGGCAGCAGATAACAAGAGAATTGGTTTGGTTTAACACTGAGCTGAGAACTTCAGTGCAGCTCAGACAACATTGTCCTCAGCCTTCTTCTGACCTTCAGCCTTCTTCTGACCTTCAGCCTCACACTCTTTTTTTTACTGCAGAAGATCTTGCTCCCACATGTGGACCACTGATGACTACCAACACAGATGTGTTTCACCATTGTGGGGTTTTGAATTCCAATGCTCATACTACAATGGTGATACAATTTGGCAAGGCAGCAACAGATCACCAGCTGGGATCTCATGGGGAATAGTCTGAAAACCAGTATGGCTATAGATCTCACTGGAACATTTGGATCAGGCTTTGAACAACCTGGGCTAGTGAAAGGCATCCCTGCTCATGGCAGGGGCGTTGGAACTAGATGATCTTTAAGGTCCCTTCCAAGCCAAACCATTCTAGGTTTCTTTGATTCTATGATATGGCTTATAGCAGGAATCTCAAGAACATCTTCAGGACACTGTAAGTGGGTTAAAATCCTTCATGCATCCTTGTTCAGACTTACGGGTTGTTTTTGTCCAGGTTTTTCCAAGCTGCAGTGAGTGTCTTGGCCATTGCTTGTAAGGCTGACTATAGGATGGGTTATATATGGCACCATAATCACATAATCACAGAATCCTAGGGGTTGGAAGGGACCTCAAAACATCATCTAGTCCAACCCCCCTGCCAGAGCAGGGTCACCTAGAGTCCATCACACAGGAACGCATCCAGGCGGGGTTTGAATGTCTCCAGCCAAGGAGACTCCACAACCTCTCTGGGCAGCCTGTTCCAGTGCTCTGGCACTCTCACAGTAAAGAAGTTCTTCCTGATATTCACATGGAACCTCCTGTGCTCCAGTTTGCATCCATTGCCCCTTGTCCTATCATTGGTCATCACTGACAAAAGCCTGGCTCCATCATCCTGACACTCACCCTTTACATATTTGTAAACATGGATGATGTCATCCCTCAGTCTCCTTTTCTCCAAGCTAAAGAGACCCAGCTCCCTCAGCCTTTCCTCATAAGGGAGATGTTCCACTCCCTTAATTATCTTAGTGGCTCTGCGCTGGACTCTGCCACGATCAAACTGTACATGCTGTGGAGCAGTGGGTTCTCCTCTGTGGGGGGCTCAGAAAGCTGCAGGTCAGTCCTGCTGTGGAGATAGGTGTTGTTATTGTGAACAGATCCCTAAATGCCTACAAGAGCCCTGCAGACTCCGGCAGATTCTTCCCATGTATTTGTTCATCTCCAGCTGACATCCCAGCTGACCACGCTTGGCAGGCACCACCTGATGTGTTTGCTAAAGGATTCCTGCAGGCAAAAAGGAAAACAAAACAAACAAAACTTTTTTTTTTTTCAATATTGAAAATGTGTTTTCAATATTGCACTGGAATGGGCTGCCCAGGGAGGGGGTGGAGTCCCCGTCCCTGGGGCTGTTCAAAAAACGGGTTGCTGAGGCACTTGAGGCCATGGTCTAATGGTCTAATGGTTAGGAATCTGATGGGATAAAGGTTGGACTTGATGACCCTGGAGGTCCCTTCCAACCATAATGATTCTATGATTCTAAATGTGGGTCGATTCCCAAAGTGTCCAAGTGACTTAGAGGCCAATGGCTATGCCATAAAGGGGTTTAAGTACACAAGACTAAGTTAGCATCAGAGAATCATCTAAGTTGGAAAAAAACCTTTAAGATCATCAAGTCCAACTGTTAACCCAGGACTGCCAAGTCCGACTAAACCATGTCCCTAAGTGCCACATCTACATGTCTTTTAAATGCCTCCAGGAATGGTGACTCAACCATTTCCCTGGGCAGCCTGTGCCAGTGCTTGAAAATTATGGCTTTGAAAGATGCACCTAAGCAGTACTGGAAGTCTGTGTGTCCCTGTGTTTTTGATGGAAAGGGTTTTTAGGGAGCTGACAAAGAAAGAGAATCCTGATACTTCTTCAGAGATGGTCTAAGTCCATCTGTAATTCCCATTGAGGGTGTTATCCCAGTTTTCTTATTTGGGACTAATGCTCTAAAACCTTGAACACCCCCTGAGGAGGGAGAGGCTGGGATGGGGGATGCTGTCCAAACCCTTCTGCTTCTGTGTGATTCCTCTCCACACCAAGTTCCCACCATGCTCCAGAGCTGGTGGGGACTTACGTGTCCAGATGCTTGCAAAGTACTGCAAATATGCTCAGTATTGCAGCAAGGTGGACCAGAAATATTGAGACCATTCATCTCACAGCACTGTTACCCCCTTTTAAACACTTTTCTGCCTGAGTTTGGTGCCTTCAACCCCACCGTAATCCAAGGGAACAACTGGGCATGTGGGAAACATCCAGAAACAGTGGGAAGGGGAAACTGCTGAACATGCCTACAGGGAGATGCTGAGCCCAACCCATCTCTGGGAAATCAGGCAACATCCCCCACTTTGGATAGGTGAGAAGAAGTTTCTCCTGCTGTCCATGGCCTTTTCAGTGTAGCTCAGCCAGAGTTGCTTCCTTACACTGGGATCTGGTGGTGAAGGGCATGGCCAGGAGAAGATGACACTTAGATATCTGTGGAAGAGCATCTGAAATGTTTACTCTGTTCATTTGTTCTCCAAAATTATTTTCTACTTGCTATCAGATAAAAAACTGAAACCTTAGTTTCTCAGTTTAGAAACAATTTTTTGGGGGGGGTTTCCCATTTCCCAATGTTTTTGCCGACTTGATAAAGGTACTGAAGGACCCCATTCAAGGGGATAAAGAATGATGAATAACAGGGAACTAAATCTTTAAAAAATCAAACAGGCTTTTTATTTTTTTATTCTTAAACACTGAACTGGAAGGGTAAATGTAAAATCCGAGCACTAAGTCAAAACAGGCTATTTTTCATCTGTCAAAGTTTGAAATTAAAAATAAAGAATGTCTTCAATTGCAGGTTGTTATACCACATTTATCTTTGGATAGGGAAGGAAGTGAATCATGAAACAAGGATGCTGCTTCAGAAAGAACAGTCAAGTGTGACACTGTCACCAGTAACCTATAAATTATACATGGAGAACTGCTGCTTGTTTAATCTTATACTCAAAGCCAATCAATACGTTTTCTAGTTTGCTCTAATGGAAGTTCACAGGCCCTTCTGAGTACATTGGGAGCATGTTTTGGGTGAGTGTTGCCTCTGCTGTTAATTCTCTGCCTTTGATGACCCACTTCTGCCTCTGCAATGAATTTTCACATTGCTGTGGTAACATATTCATTATTTTATGTTACACCACCAGCCAGCGGAGAGATGCTGCTAGGTACCTCCTGGAGTTTAGAAAACCTTGAAAGATGGATGTTTTTCTTCTTTTGAAAAACACAAACACTGGATTTTCCCTTTGTTGTTTTCATACAGACTGGGTCTTGCAGAAGAGCAATTTCACCTGAGATTCTCTTAGCCTTATAAAATATTCCTGTCTTCACTGTAGGCCTGGCAGTTTTCACTGTACAACTGTTTTTCACTGTATAACAAAACTAAAAAGATGTTTGTGTCAATGGGATTTTTCATTTTCTTGTTTGTGTTTCAGTGGGATTTTTCATTTTCTAACTAAATATATCAACAACCTACATGCAATCAAGTTCATGAAGATTCAGAAATAAGTTTTCCTTTCTCTGCTATAGAACACAAAAGACTGGGTTTCAGACACATCCTGCTAACAGAAATGTTTTCTGTAACCTGCTGTCCCATTAATATGGGATTTCATGTGTTTGGGTAAGCACAAAGCAATGAGTACACTGAAGTCTTCTGTTCAATCATCCTCGTCAGCCACCTCTTCTGGACATCAAATATCTAAATACCCTCTCAAGACGTTGCTCCGAAGAGACTCTATACACTTTCTTTTATTATATCTTTCTGGTTTGGATTTCTTTGGGCATTTTTTTTGCCAGTCTTATTCTAGTTTTTTAGACCAATCCTTTTAAAACATGTATTATCATTCAAGTGGTGGAGGATGCTGACGCAGATCAATTACTGAACACGCTCTTGCTTTAACAGCCCAGCTGCTGAATTGCATCTATTGGCTTTGCAATCCACAGAAGCACAGCGCCCACAAATGAAATGCTACTTATTTTTTAAATGACAGCCTTTCCATCAGAGGAACCCGGGGAATATGATCAATACATAAATCAACACATTGGGAGAAAGAAATAGAGTTGCAGGGCTCTGCTTTGAGATCTTCAATTTTGTGAGTCATGCAATTCACGAGGGGAAGGTGAAAGTGTTTGGGGGCTCTAACTTCTCATCATGCAGGGATTGCCAAACTGTGCTGATTGCTGTGTCTCTTAAAAAAGATACGGAGAAAATTTATATGCAAGATTCTGCTCCTAACACATGTTTAATTAAAAACTTGATTGGCTTGAGCTAAGTATTTCTGAACTCTGGTAAAGTAAATTAATGTTTAAAGCTCCCTCGAGGCCATTATAATGAGCATTTGCCAGAAAAGCAGGATTTTGTTTTACCAAAAATAAAGGCTTTAAAAGGACACAGTGTAACACCAAGACCTGTCAAAGGGCAGCAGGCAAGGCAGCCAGGTCTGAACCAGGCAGAAGGGCGTTTTGGACTCGGGGCTCTGGACTACTTCAGGGATTTTATATTTTACCAGAAACTGTTTTGTTTTCTCTTCCCCATGATTTTTTTTCTATACTCTTTTGTATGTGTGTATCTTTATTTCTGTAATATCTTTTCTTCTTTTTAATGGAGTAACATTTCCCAAGCAGTCACCTCACTGGAAAGCACTTGAATTGCTCTAATTAGAGCAGCCTTTGAGGACATCTTGTGTTTTCATTAAAAAGGGAACAGCACATGATACTCTCGGTTAATGCTCTGTGCAACACGAACTGTAAAAATGAAGAAAAAAAGAAAAAACCCTCTAATTATCAGAAAAGTCATCATGATATCCCTCTTAATATTCTGCAATAATCTAGAAAAAATATCTGACAGGCTAATATCTGATGACCCATCAAAGGGACCCATTCCCCAGGATGAAGCTTTGGGAAATGCACGTTTCTGTGTTCAGGGACTTGACTTGTAGCTAAACGTCCGCTGGGTTTTCTACACAAGCTTCAGAAATTTGAAGACCACCCAACAGAGGCCAAATCACAGGGACAGCCATGCATGGGAAGGTACTCCAGAGAGAGGGGAAGAGTGTCTGCCTGGTAGTCAGAGTCAAAAAGTTGGAGCCCTGCCTCGGATAGGGCCTGAAAGGAGGTTGTAGCAAGGTGGAGGTCAGCCTTCTCCCAAGTAACAAGCGACAGAACAAGATGAGATGGCCTCAAATTGTGCCAGAGGAGGTTTAGATTGGACATTAGGAGAAATTTCTTCACTGAAAGTGTTGTCAGGACCTGGCACAGGCTGCCCAGTCACCATCCCTGGAGGTGTTTAAAAGCCATGTAGATGTGGTACTGAGGGACATGGTTTAATGGTGGGCTTGGCAGTGCTGGGTTAACAGTTGGACTCGATGACCTTAAGGATCTTTTCCAATCAAAACGATTCGATGGTTTGATGATTTTAGCACATCAGAAACCCAAGTCACCTGTTGCCTTGTCTTCCTCTGTAGACTCATCCTCAAGCCATCACTCAGCATTAATGTAGCTGAAAACTTCAAATGCTTCACATTCAACCACTCACACAAGAAGTGTTCAGTCCTTCCCTGTGATGCTTTGTGGACCTGTCGATCACTTAGACCATCAGAGCTGAAGCTATCAGCCTCCTGCTGCTGGTTATATGGCTTGTGAAGTCTTTGCTGTCTACAGTGATGGCTTCAGCTCAGGTTATTTTCTTCATTTTATTCCTGGTATAATGTGAGATTCAGCCTTCAGTGTCCAAGGACTCTGCTTCAGCCACGGTTTTAATGGATGAGCACTAATTACTGACCACAAGTTTCTGCAAAATGCAGCCAATTCCAGATCTTTCATGTCAGATTTCTCAAGGGCTCCTGGAGATGGTCTGACATCCATGTTGGATGAACAGATTTCCCAATGGATGGTGGGATGGAAAAGTTTCTTCAGCCTTTGCCCTGGGTTGTCCCCCTGCACCTGCCCAGCCAGCCAGCCCTCCTGGATGAATAGAGAGGCCAGGAAAGATTCTCCTGCTCCTCAGACATTTTGCCATTTATTTCAAATCCTGAGTTAGAGGCTGATCTCAAAAGGTTATTTAGCAGAACATCTGCAAAAGTCAGAAGAAATAATCTCCCACCAGTGACAAAGGTACCACAGAGCTCTGATTTGAATCCATGTGTCTCTACTACCCCACATCCCTACACGTAATTCCCAGCTGAGTGGACCATGAGGACAGGAAATCAGACAACTGTGTGTATTTTTGGTTTTGTCAAGCTTTATTTCTCCATAAAGGGATTGTTTTTTCTATTGGTTTTAAAACAAGAACAAGCAAATTCTCCATCGTGACAGCTGGCTACGTATTCTCCAGAGCTTAGACTGGTCCTTGGTGTGAGGGGGTAATGAATGAAGAGCACCTCAAGTTTGCACGTTGTCTAGATGTGGAGAGAAAAGTCCTGCTTAATTCACTCTCAGATAGAAAGAGAGATGACAAAGTCTTCCTGAATTTGATTACATCTAACTTAATTAGAACTTATTCAGTATAACTGTTAACATCCATAGACTGGATACTAATTCTTTGAATCCAACCTATATTTATCTAAAATAAATTGTGTTTATCTCACATAAGACAGTGTCGAATAAACCAGCATAGCCTGGCTTGTATGAAGGAATATTGTCCCTGTCTTATGCACTGTATGGCTGGATTAAAAGGGGGTATCTCTGTAACCACCTTTGAAGATAGAAGAGGGTACCTCTCACCAGTTACTGAGCACCCCACATCTGCCAATGCCTGCTCTCCCCCCCTTTCCAACCAAACAATTTACCACAGAATCACAGAATCATTATGACTGGAAAAGACCTTCAAGACCATCCAGTCCAACCACCAACCCAGCACCGACATAACCCCTAAAACACTAAACCATATCACTCAGTGCCTCATCCAGGCACTTCTTGAATACCTCCAGGGATGACGACTCCACCTCCTCCCCAGGCAACTTGTTCCAATGCCTAACCACCATAACAGTGAAAAAAACGTTCCTAATATCCAGTCTGAATCTCTCCTGTTGTAACTTAAGATCATTTCCCCTCATCCTCTCACTGTAGGCTTGGCAGAAGAGACCAACCCCCACCTCACTATAACCCCCTTTCAGGTAGTTGTAGATAGCAACGAAGTCTCCTCTGAGCCTCTTCTTCTCCAGGCTAAATAAACCCAGCTCCTTCAGGCACCCCATGCCATGAGGCAGCAATGGGCATCGCTCCCTCAGTGCCTCTGCTGTGAATATGGGCAAAACCTTCAGGGAAATTCCTCCTTTGAGCAATAAAAGAGGCTTTATTTAGAGCCTGCTTGAGCAGCTTCACTGGACATGGAACAGGTGAATTGACAAAAAGTTAAAGCACAGCTCTGGTACAATTTAAGCATTTAAGTAGGATAGACCAAGTGTTACAACAAGCAGACAAAATGTAAAGAAGGCCAAGCACCTGAGGTGTCACAAACACCTGTTTCAGGGAACTTCCTCCAGGAAAACTTGCTTAGAAACCTAAAATCCCTCTGTGTGAGCCTAGAGAAGTGCACATCATGGCTTTGGCTAAACACTTCGGTATTTATGTCTGGACTGATGCTGCTTGGGAAATCATAAATTCATAAAGATTGCTGATGACACCAAGACGTGTGGGGTGGTCAGCATGCTAGAGGGAAGGGATGTCATCCAGAAGGACCTTGACAGGCTTGAGATGTGGGCCATGCCAATCTCATGAAGGTCAACAAGGCCGAGTGCAAGATCCTACACCTGGGTCAGGGTAATCCCATGCACAAATACAGGCTGGGTGGAGAATGGATTGAGAACAGCCCTGAGGGGAAGGACTTGGGGATGCTGGCTGATGATAAGATCAACGTGAGTCAGCAATGTGCACTTGCAACCCCAAAAGCCAAGGATATCCTGGGCTGTATCAAAAGCAATGTGACCAGCAGGGCAAGGGAGGGGATTCTCCCTCTCTACTCAACTCTTATGAGACCCCACCTGCAGTGCTGGGTCCAGTTCTGGAGTCCCCAACATAAGAAGGACATGGAGCTGTTGGAGTGAGTCCAGAGGAGGCTACAAAGATGATCTGAGGTCTGAAGCACCTCTGCTCTGGGCACAGGCTGAGAGAGTTGGGCTTGTTCAGCCTGGAGGAGAGAAGGCTCTGGGGAGACTTTAGAGCACCTTCCAGTAGCTGAAGGGGCTACAGGAAAGCTGGAGAGGGACTGGTGACAAGGGCATGGAGTGATAGGACAAGGGAAATGGGGAAATGGGGAAATAGGGAAATGGCTTTAAACTAAAAGAGAGGAGATTTAGATTGGATATTAGGAAGAAACTCTTTGCTGTGAGGGTGGTGAGACACAGGCTCAGGTTGCCCAGAGAAGCTGTGGCTGCCCCCTCCCTGGCAGTGTTCAAGGCCAGGTTGGTTGGGGCTTGAAGCAACCTGGTCTGGTGGGAGGTGTCCCTGCCCATGGCAGGGGTTGGGACTGGATGATCTTCAAGGTCCCTCCTAATCTAAACCATTCTGTGATTCTATAAATAAGGCAAGTCTGCACTTAAAACCTTTCGAAGTCTCACACAGCATGGATGGGACATGCAGAGCTGAGGGGAGAGCTGACTTTTGGGTAATAACAGTAATAATTTAGTTCAACAAGGAGCAGTGCAAAGTCCTTCACCCGGGCAGGTACAACCCAATGCACCAATACATGCTGAAGGGCACCCAGCTGGAGCAGCTTGGCAGAAAGAATCTTGAGGTTCTGGTGGACGCTGAGTTGACCATAAGCCAGCAATGCTCCCTTGCAACCAAGAAGATGGGGAAGCTTTTGCTGTGTGCAGGCAACAGGATTTGAGTGTAGTGCAACCACAAAACCCATACAGATACTAAACCACACAGACTTTTACTCCAGCACTCTGCTCTCCAAAGGATGGGTATAAAAATCCTGTAAGAAAGCAGGAGAGGAGGAGTATTTCCCCTTATATTATAGAAATTGTAACTTTGACTCTATAATGTTGAATCCTGACCTCTTCTGAAAGCAGTCCTTTGATTGAAAAATATAACACAGCCTCCCTATGTTATTAAGTACAAACAGATTTCTTAGCAGACACACACACATTTATATTTATATACTCACATCTTTACAAACTCTGCCTTCAATGGATCAGTGATAGAAGCTCAAACACCAGAAACACCTCAAATGGAAATGGGAGAAAAGTGGATGTTCTCTCATTGATGTTCTCTTATTGAGATGACAAAGGTGTTCAGCAGCATTAAAGATTTCCAAATTCTGTTAAGATCAGATTGGCAGAGCCAGAGCCAGCCATGAAAAATAGAATAACTAAAAAGTAGGTAAATCTATGGTTTAGTATTCCAGATCAGGCAGCAGAAAGGAGATAAGATTATCATTGTGAAAGGAATCTCTGGGAGTCGTTAGGACTCAGTCTGACACAGTGACAACAGAAATACATTTTTGGACTTTGTTCATAAGTTATTGGTTAGATAAATAAATTGTGTTATAGATCCACACGGAGACAACACCTGGTGCACTGCTTCATGCGAATGCCTGGGAGAGAACTACAGAGCTGGACATTACAGGGCAATGTCCCACCACAATTGCTGTTGTCCCCATCAGTGATGTTTGTTTCTCATTCCCTCCCCACTTTCTTTATATTTGTTTGTGGAAAGGATGGTGTTTGGACAAGATGGATTTCTGTCCTGTTCCTACAGAGCCATGCATTCCAGCTCACAGTAGTTCATCTTCTTAGCAGACAAGATGTTTTATCCTCTATTTAGCCTCATTTATATCATAACCTATCAAATGAAGCTTCTCTCTCTCCTTCTGATGCCACGCAGATGCAATTGTGCAGTGGCTGAGGGCACAGTTGGGCACAGCTGGGCCTCTCCGGCGAAGGTGCCAGGAGCCGCACATGTGCCCATAACAACCTCCCAATATGTGTAATCATTCTTGCTGGCTCACAGACAGCTTCATTTTTTATCTGACTTTGCATTTATATCCTATCTCTTCTCTTGCCATCCAGATTTTATGACTAAGTAGGACTGTGTAAAAAAAAAATCCTTTGAGCATAACATCTAATTTCCAACACATGCTCCCTTAATCTCCCCAGAGCTGACTTACCTTTGGAGCAGAATACCATTGCCAGAGTCTGATTTTTCATCACAGTGAAGCAGCATGTTTCTCATCCTGCTCGTTTAAACACATCCTCATTTCTACAAACACCCCCGTAGATATTCGGGTCAGGTTTGCATTCTCAGCACAACCGTGGGCCAACATCCCACACTTTTTGGTGGAATAACAACACTTTGGCTGCTCTGTTCAACTTTCCACTTGTGGAGCTGTAAGATGTATTACAGTTAAGCTAAAGAAGACAAGTGATGGTGTTTTTTATATGTGAATGCTCCATGGATTTAACATCACCAAGTTACTGAAGTTAATAAAATGTTTTTCTGTATTGGCAAAGGAATTAAGCCATACCACTCTAAAGTATTTTGTAACTGTAATTGTTATTTTATTGAGAGGTACTTTGGGGGGGGAAATAATGTTCTGAATTAAAAAAAAAGGATTTTTGCTGAAAAAAGTGTTTATAGATCAAGCTTTAAGGTTTGTAAATATTTTGAGATCCTCAGGTGAAAATCCATATTAAAATGGGAAATATCAACCTTGTCAGACAGCATTTTATTCTTCAGCTATGAATCACATCAGTAAACAAGTCTCTCCTGGATTAGAGATGAAATGCCCGAAAAAAACCAGATTATTAACTTGCTGTTGCTGTGCTCTTCAGCATAAGGTAGTCTACATTATGTTTGTATTTGTCCATTCCACTTGATCTGGGTGGGCAATGATAATATTTGAAAGGAGATAATAAATTAAAGCTGAAAATAAACCATAGTTACATCTGCTGAATGACAAAAATGTAATGCAGTTGTTTGTAGAGGAGAGCACAATATCTCAGTGTGGCATAGGATGGTCTGAGATTTAAACAGTTTAGTGCCAAAGTAGCATAGAATCACAGAATCACTGAATGGTTTGGGTGGGAAGGGACCTTAAAGACCATCCAGTCCCAACTCCC
>VZRW01005315.1:56325-96255 GCA_013398125.1 Aegotheles bennettii
TCCCACCGCTCGCCTCTCCGGGTGGGACCCCATCTTCAGCAGGCTCCCCCCAGGTAGGTCCTGTAACCCCCCCGCCCGAAGGACACCCCCCCAAACACCAAACACTGCCTCCTCCACGGGCAGAGCTCCCCCAGCCCGCTCCTTCATCCCTCCGAGACAGACCCCCGCCCCGGGCAGGACCCCCCAGCCCCGCCCCGGGCATTTCCCCGCTGCTCCGGGCTGGTGCAGGCAGGGAGGTGCCCCCCAGCACGGTGGAGGTTTTGCCCTCCCGGGGGTTGGGGGTTTGCCCCCGGGAGCTGGGGTTTTTGACCGCCGGTGGGTGGGATTTGGCACCCCAGGGCTGGGGTTTGGCACGTCAGGGGTTGGGGTTTCTGGCTCCCGGGCTCAGCGGGCACCCCTGCCTTTGTAGCACGGGCTGAACTTCACCTTGAGTTTTACTCCTGCGATCACACTCCGGTCACTCCTTGAGAAGTGGTTGCAATAGGATTGATTTTGCTATAGAAGAGCGTGTACTGGGTGTGAGATCTCAAAGACCAAACTCCTCTGCTGTCTCAGATGCGGATTCGATGTCCTGCGTTGGGACAGGAACCATCAGCTTCGCACAGCCAGGCTGGGAGCAGCTCCGTGGGATGGGATCTGGGAGCCCTGTGAGCTGGCGTGAGTCCCTTGGACCCTGCTGCTGGGAGAAGCACCACACCCCCAACTCGGCAGCACTGAGCTGCTCCGAGCCAGCCGGCTGTGTTCAACAGTCAGTTTTGAAGGTGAGGATTCCACGTTTACCTCTGCTGGCTTTCCATACCTGGAGCTGGTTAGGTGTTGGAGAGGTTGTAGGAGTTGTTCTGTGCTCATTTAGGGATGGAAAGAAACCCTGAGAGATGCTACCCTTCAAATGGGAAAGCTGGGTGGAGGAAGAGGGAGAGAGAGAGAAGGAAAGTCAGTATGAAGGCTCTCTTGCTGGGTGGCCTCCTTGGAAGTGTGTTTCACAGGTGGAAGCATCCCCAGGGATGTTCCCCCTTCTTTATCACCACATGCCAGCCTTGCAGAGCAATGCACTGTCCGACAGCTTAGGGAGCTGCTGCAGTACCGGCTCACAGCAGAGAGGAGGAGGGAAATGTGTTCTGAGGTCCTGGGGCAGGTACAGCTGGATGCTGACTTACGCTGATTCATACTTGGGTTAGCAGAGGAGCAGAGTCTGGCAGCAAATATATTTCCAATTTTCAGAATTCCTCTTGGATTTTTAAAGTGCAGTCAGCCTTGACATCGGAGAGCTTTTTTTTTCCTCCCCTGCCATCACCATTTATTGATGGAATTAACCTTTTCCTTGCTGAATAAATTAGGTCAAACTTTCTGTATATTTTAAATGATGGAGCTGCTTCACTCAGACAGACTGAGAGCAGAATCTAGCCCATCAATTTTTGAACCATCAGGCATCTGAGATCTCCAGGAAACCTAGTATGGTCCCACATCATGGTACAACCGGGCATATAATCCCTCAATTTAAGGGGGTCCTTACAGGAAGGGCTGATGTTAAAGAAAGACACTGTGCTGTATCAGCAGCATAACCACATCAGCTGCTGCAGCTCAGAAGATCATTTAGAAGCTCCAGTATTTAAGCTGTGGAAGTACAGGCCTGGAAAGGATGGCACATTCAGTGGACAGATGACACATCTCACTTTGTCCCAAAGATTTCCACACAGATGTTAAGATTGTATCATCCCCTGCTTTCCTGTATTAATTCTCGGGTGGTTTAGAAGTAGCATATCTCAGCAAAAGGTAAGGTGCTGGCTGCCCAGCCAGAGGCAGAAGGGCTGACAGACATCAAGCTTGAGTTCTTCGCTGTGACATTGACTGCAGATGAGGTTCCAGGGATTCTCTGCCTGGGGCTCCTTGGAAAGGAGACAGGAGCAGCCTGAATTAGAGTCCAGGGTTCAAACCTGAAGTTTCAAGCATCTGTCATCCCTTCTTCTTGTTGTTGGAGAGATCATGGAGGTCAAATGAGGAGAGTCCTGCAGTTAGTTTTTCTCTTGAGAAGACCTTTTAACCCAGGCTGGTGGCTAAGGTGTTACTCCAGCAGCATTGAGAGCTTGCAAAGATGAACTCTAATAGCTGTGTCCTAATTCTGCATAAAGTTTGAGTGCAGTGTGTTTTCACAGATAGGTACAGAGCAGCGTTGTGTAAGTAATGATCTGCTTTAATTAGGGTTGTACTAACACTGATACATACTAAATCATCGTGTGGGCACAGTCATTGTTTGCAGGAGGAGGAAGATGTGACTTTCAAACCTTTTGTTTCAGTGTTGCCTTTAAAAACCCCAGACAGTTAATCCAGCAGTCTCATATATGATTATTCAAGACCATAAACCAAAAACTTAACATTGATTTTTTTTAAACCTGAAGACCTGATTTTTTTAAACCTTTAAAACTCAAAATTTGACATTAATTATTTTTTTAAACTATTGATTCTTCATTAAACCTGATTTTTTGCTATTCATGTTTTGTGAGCCTATCTTAAATGCTGCACCATCTCCTGGGAGAATGTAGGGTTGTCTGGGTGCTCTTCATGTGCTGAAACTGGTTAGGGGTCAACTTGAGGTAGAAATTGGAGGACTTTTTCTTGATCCACAGAGGTCAAGGTGTGAGGACACTAGCATCTCCCAGCAGGTATGGGAGACGGCAGATGCCCAGATGAGCTGGAAGATGGAGGTGGACCATGTCATGGACCTTGTGGTGGCAGGTTCTGTAGCCTGGCCGGCTGTGTGGCCACGTGTTGTCACCATGTGGTTTTGCCAGCCAGCAGTCACTGTGCCATCTGTGCAGACCACGTATGGAGGAGAACAGACTGAACAGTTTTTCAGCCAGAAAGTGTGGTTGCATTGAAATCAAATGGTTCCACAGGAGCTCCTCCAGTCTGAAGACATCCTCAGTGGGGTTGTTAAAAAGAATGGCACAAATTGTCCTCTTTCCAGTCAATATCATGAGAGCTGGAGACAGGGTTTTTGATTTTATTGTTATGGGGTGTTATGTTGTCCAAGGAATATTTTTGTCAAGACTGATGTAAGCAAGACACCCTTGTAGACTTTTGGTAGCACCGGCTCAGAGACCTGCCACAGAGCTCGACGTCCAACAGACCTGCTTGTTCTCAGTGCTAGAGTAGGTGAGCTTCAGGTCTCAGCAAGTCCCAGCTCTGGTGAGGAGGGGGCAAAGGAGGAGATTTCCTTCTTAATTTCATTCTAGACAGCTTTGGTTATTTCTATATTTTTATTTTTTAACTTGAAAGAAAGGAAATCACTAAATCCAGCAAGTAAACAGCAGCCAGGGGAGGGAGCTGGGAAATTTGAAGGATGAGTGGGTGTATGTAACACATGATTACACCCAGGGAAAAAGCCAGTATTGCTTTTACAAAAGGCATCCCAGCCTCCCAGTCATATGGGAGTGCTTGAAAGAAGACAGCAAGGATGTGGCTGAGAAGCACCTAGTTGGTGTAGTCTCCTTAGATTTCTGAAAGATTTTCTATATTGTCCCTCATGGAGGGCTTTTATGGAAACTTAACAGTCCTGAGTTAAGAAGGAAGTTCCTTGCATGAATAAATAATTGTCTGAAAGGGGAAGTGCAGGGGGGAAGTGGATCAGCATTGCTCTTGGCAGGGATAGAGGCTGGGATGTATGGAGTTCACTATATCCCTAACAAACTGGAAAGAATGTGAATGGTGAAGGGGTGATATTTGCAGGTGACATAAAGTTTAATCAGATCATGAAGGATAAGGCCTGACTTAAAGAATTGCAGAAAAGTTTTTATGGGGCTCAGTGAGCACTAAAATGGAAGAAGAAATTCGACTGTGAAGTGATGGACTTCAGGGAAGATGGAGAGAACCTGATTTCCTCACTTCATCCTATTTTCCTGCCTATAGCAGTGGACTCTGAGTTGACTGTTACTGCTCAGGAACGAGATCTTTGGATGGTGACGGGAAGTTCTGTGGAGAGGTCAGCTCAGTGCTAAGTGCCAATCAAAAGCAGCAAACCACGTTAGGGATTGTTATGAAAGAGAATCAGGACAAAGCAGAGAACATCATTGTGCCTTTATATAAACCCACAGTGCATTTACCTCTTGGAAATTGTTGGTTTTGGTCCATCTCGGAGGCTCAGAAGAGCAGGAAGGGAGGCCAGGAGTCCTCAAATGCTTCTGTACGAGGAATGAGCAAGTTGGCAAAGGCTCCTCAGTCTGAACAAGAGGTGACGAGTGGGCTGGGAGATGGGACAGAGATTAAACAGCCCAGCAGTGGCACTGAGAGATGGGATGGGGATTGTGTTTGTGATTGATTACAACTCTCAGTAGCTTGAAGGAAGGGATTCTTCCCCTCTACTCTGCTCTCATGAGAAACATCCCCTGCAGTGCTGTGTCCAGCTCTGGAGTTCCCAACGTAAGAAGGACATGGAGCTGTTGGAGTGAGTTCAGAAGAGGCCATGAAGATGCCCAGGGGGCTGGAGCAGCTCTGCTCTGGAGACAGGCTGAGAGAGTTGAGGTTGTTCAGACTGGAGAAGAGAAGGCTCTGAGGAGACCTTAGAGCACCTTCCAGCACCTGAAGGGGCTACAGGAAAGCTGGAGAGGGACTTTTGACAAGGGAAATGGCTTTGAAATGGAAGAGAGGAGATTTAGATTGGGTATTAGGAAGAAATTGTTTGGTGTGAGGGTGGTGAGAGCCTGGCCCAGGGTGCCCAGAGAAGCTGTGGCTGCCCTCTCCCTGGCAGTGTTGAAGGCCAGGTTGGCTGGGGCTTGGAGCAACCTGGTCTGGTGGGAAGTGTCCCTGCCCATGGCAGAGATTGGGACTGGATGATCTTTAAGGTCCCTTCTAACCCAAACCATTCTGTGATTCTATGATTCATACTATGTCTCTTCCAGTACAAGGACTAGAGGTCATCAAATGAATCTAGCTGGTGACAGGTCCAAAACAAGCAAAAAGAGGTGTTTGTTTGCATGGTGCACAGCATGTGCTGAGCTGTGAATATTGTTGCTATAGGAAGTTATGGATGTTAAACATTTACATGAGCCAAGGGGGAATTGCATGACTTAGAAGTCCTTGAAACCATCTTTGGAGGTAATTCTGGATCACAGGCTGCTGGAAGGAAAAGCAGACATTGGGGAAATTTTGCTACATGCTGCCTTGTTCTTATAATCCTCCCAAGGTAGAGTTTGGCTACTCTGAGATAAGGCATGCTGGACTACATGGACGTTTATCCTGACCCATTCCACGCTGCACATAGTAGTGGTGCCTTGGGGATGTGGGATTGGCCTGAGGGTACTATGGGAACAGAGCCCAGACACAGGAGAAGTGGCGCTATTCAAATACAACAATTTGATATCTGGAAATATTTGTATCAGTTTCTTTTCCCCACAAGTTTTGCCTTTGTGTTCCCATTAGCCACATCAGTGAATCTGGAACTGCTGGAATTTTTGCAGTGCATTATTCCCACCTTCCCAGGTACCTGTGTCACCACCCGATCAAAGTCTGAGAACCGAGCTGTGGAGACAAGCATGTGGATTTCTTCAACTTAGAAGCTCCCCATTATGGAGTTGGGAGCATCCTCTCCCAGCTGGGCACAGAAGGGGACAGGAGTCTGAGGTCACTGCTGCAGCTAAGGCAGCAATTACTCAATTACTCAATTGCAGAGCTCCATGCGTGGTTGCCAGCAGCTCTGCATGGCCTTTCAGGCTGTAGGATGGAGTTGCTCACCATGGTAGTAAAAAGTTCTTAACTTCAGAGCCTAAAAGAGTACCAGGACAACCCAAATGTCCTGAACAGTGGGGTTCTGAAAGCAGCCAGCCTGGGCGAGCAGTCTCACTTGGTCTGTGGGTGGCAAAGATGGTAAAGACAATATAGAATCATAGAAACCATAGAATGGTTTGGGTTGGAAGGGACCCTGAAGATCACCTAGTGCCAACACCCATATTTTGTGGACAGAGCAGTGGGATTTAGCAGAGTTGCTTTCATTTTGGATTTCAGTTGCTTGCTTGTCCCCCCCCTGCTCTCGATGCTCTTCGTTGTTCTTTGTCTCATGCTTCACTTGATGTGTTTTCATTCACAGGAGGGCTTTTAATTCCCAGGGAGGACTTTAGCCAATGCTACACATTGATCCTCGCCCTCAGGATCTCAGAGATGTCTAATGGACTGATAAGCATGGGACAGTGATGGCACAGGCACAGCAGGGTGTGTGAATTATTCTTGAAGTAAATGAAGCATAAACATTTCTGTATTTCACTTACAAGTCATGTGCATTAAAGTCCTTACTTATTTTTTTTCCCCTTTCCTCTCTTTTAGATTTTAGCAGTGGGAGGATGCTGATGGACAAAAATGAATCTTGGCTCTCTAATTTCTCCTCTGCTGCCTCCTCATTTGTGAAAGGAGGTGGCAGCTGGGCAGGGATCGGCCTCCAGGAGGTGGTCATTGGGCTGATCCTGACCCTCATTGACTTGATCACACTCCTGGGAAATATGGTCATCTTCCTCTGCCCGATGGTGGAGAAGAGGCTGCGCACCGTCACCTATATGTTTATCATGTCCTTAGCCATGGCAGATTTCCTTGTAGCTTGCCTGGTCATGCCCTTCAGGTAAGAAGTGTTCATAAGGTAAGATCAGATGGTGATCTCCAAGGTCATCTCCCCTAGCTCAGCGGCCACTGTTTGAGCCGGGGTGGGTAGAAGTTCAGGTGCTGTGCTTAGGGCTGGGCTCTCCAAAGAGCTTAACTGTGGGTCAGTGATTGTCTGTGCTTCTGTGCCTCAGTTTCCCTACCCTTTATAATGGGTCCCCTTATGGTGAAGGGAGGAGACTTCCCGAGGGTGTTTTTCCTGTTGGCTATAGAGGGACCCTGGCTGTGGGTCTGAACAAGATACCCAGCTTTTCAGGCAGCTCCAGTGCGATGAATCCCCTCTTCCAAGGCTGGCTCTGCATTGCATGTGGGGCCAACGTGGTCACTAAGTGATTTTTCATGCTCTGAGTGTTTGGGGACTGTGGGATGAGGACTGTCCCTGGTGTGTCAGCACTCAGTGCAATGACCACGTTGATCCTGTTTGCGTTCAAAGGTAGAGCAAATCAGAGAGTAGAATTTTCCCCTCATTTTTCTTAGTCAAGAATGACTATTGAAATCAGTGGAGTTAAATTCTGCCTTTTTCATAGAATCACTCTAGAATGGTTTGGGTTAGAAAAGACCTTAAAGATCACCCAGTCCCAACCCCCTGCCATGGGCAGGGACACCGCCCACCAGACCAGGTTGCTCCAAGCCCCATCCAACCTGGCCTTGAACACTGCCAGGGAAGGGGCAGCCACAACTTCTCTGGGTACCCTGGGCCAGTGTCTCACCACCCTCATAGTGAAGAATTTCCTCCTAATATCCAATCTCAATCTACCCTCTTTCAGTTTGAAACTGTTGTAGGCTCTGGTTGTCTTGTGTTGCCAAGTGGCCACAGGTTGGTGTAAAGCAGGGGGGGCTACACCCTGTTTAGTGTTCTTGGAGCAATACGAAGAAGCTGAACTCGTTTCAAGTTTTGTGCTTTAGTTTTCACAGGGCTGCCTACGCTATTGAATTTGGCACCAAAAGATATTTTCCCAACAAGCAATTACAAACCGAGTTTGTAGTGTCAGGTGAGGAAAAAAAAAGCAGTTAATGATGCACTTTAAAAAACATTACTGCCAGTTTCAGTTCTAAGCTTGGAGAATTTGTAAGTTCAGGTTCTGAAATCATCCATCTATATTCACCTGTCTCTCCTCTCCACCTGGTGCTGCAGATATCTGCCCAGGGGGCTTGGATGGCACCTTAGTTTTATGATGCAACCTCTCTTCCCCTGGTAGAGTCAGTGGGGATGAGGGGAGTGACTTAACCAGGAGATTTTTTTATCACTGTCAGTGGGGGGTTTGCTCTGTGCAGGAGAAAGATGGGGTTGTGGAAGTGGCTCTTTGCCCAGGAGGGGTGGGAAGGGTCTCCAGGTTGGCTGATCCTGTTCCCTGAGGGTGGCCAGCAGCTCCAAGAGTGTCTGTGGGTGAGGGCCTGGCTGAGGTGGCTGCAGCTGCCTGGCTATCCTCTGCCTTCCCCATTTCCAGCTATCAGGCTAAACTGGTCTGGAGCTAGGCTGTAACTGGGAATGGTGGAGTCTGCAGGGCCTGAGCTGGGCTTGCCTGCAAAGCAACGTGATTCCCCCTCCCCTGCCCAGAAGGGATGCAGAAATGACCCCTGTGCTCCTGGTGACAGCAGCACACACTTTTTTTCCCCAAGAGAAGTTGTGATGTTTCCCACTGCATGGACAAGGTCACTGCAATGAATGCAGCAGAACATTTCAGCCTCCTAGAAAGAGAAAAGCAGTGTGTCAGACTCGGAAGATCAGCTAAAGCAACAGCCTTTCTGCTACCTGGCATTTCCCTCCACTACATTTCTTCTCCTTTCCCTGTTCTTGTTAAGACCAGAAATGAGAGGTTTTAATCCCAGTTTAGCCCAGGTGTCTCAAGGGCTCCTCTCTGGGAGTGCACAGCATCACCTGCTCTTTCACCCACTCCAACCATCCCTTCAGGAGGTCACCTTCTCCATTACCGCCATCTTACCCAAGAATGGCAGCACTCCCTTTACTCAAAGAAGACAGAAGCTGAACAACTCCTGCTCTGGAGCCAGCTCCAGATGCTGATTGCTGTCACTGCTTCCTCTCAAACTTTGCTTGTTGCCCACCTGATGACTCCTCTGGTGTCTCCATGTTCAGCTTATGCTTCAGATTATCCATCCTTGATTTCCTCTTTTTCTTCTAAATGGAGTTTGGGTGCTTCCAGTTACCCAGCACCCTTGTAACTTCTGTCTCCCACCGCTGACATGGCATTTGCAATCTGGGTGGTGGGGTGGTAGCAATGAGCAAAAGCAGGTTGGTGTCTCAGCAGCTGTAATTCCCCCCTGTAAGACTTACAGCATCTCCCCTAACTGGAGTAAGTCCTCTTCCTTGGCAAGGAGAAAGAGGGAATATAGCACTAGGTTTTGTTCAGTTAAGGGAAGCAAACTGGACAATTCCAACTTCTAGGCTCCCAAGAAGACACGGAAAGAATGAGGAGAAGCAGCTGAAAATATGTTTCATTGGGAAATCTGTCTGTGGCTTCTCATGCCCAACAAGAAAGGAGAAGGCCACAATAGGGATGAGGAGGGGACCACAGCTGTGCAGAATGTGAGGAGAGGGGAAAGATCATAAAGTCATAAATAGGTTGGGTTGGAAGAGACCTTTAAATCTCATTTAGTCCATACGCACCCCACACCCTCCCACACAGTGAGCAGGGACATCTCCAACCAGATCAGGTTGCTCACAGCTCCGTCCAACCTGACCTTGAATGTTTCCAGGGATGGGGCATCTCCCAGCTCTCTGGGCAAACCAGGCCAGGGCTTCACCACCCTCATTGTAAAAAATGTCTTCCTTATATCTAGCCTGAATCTACCCTCTTTCAGTTTTAAACCATAACCCCTTGTCCATCAAAGGATGGTAGAGGGCATTACAAGGGGGGAAGGATTTCTGTGAAAACCAATGGCTTTGCTATGCAGCCAGAGAGAAGATAGCCCACCTAGGAGAGTGATGTCCTATTTAACCAACACAATTCACAGAGAGGAGCAAAGAGCAGAGCACAATAGATGCTTTGTGCCACTCCTGAATGCCCTGGTGTCACCTGGTGTGAAGTCTCACCAGCTCTCGGTGGGCCACATGCTGAGGAACAGACCCTGCCATCTCCATTGGGCATTGTTTGGCCCTGCTGATGGAGTAGCTTTTGATCCATGTCCTTCCCACCGTCTCAGCTGTGTATCTGTATTGCTCTTTTGAACTGCAGTTTGCACATGCCAAAGAGAAGGAAAATAAATGACTTTAGGAGCCAGTTTGGCTTTGTCATAGAAAGGAAAACCAATGTTGTCACCTGGTGCATTGATTCTGTAGGGGCAAGACTTCTGTTTTGTTCCTTGTTTGCAGGAGTGTTCAGCTGTGCTTAGCTTGGGTACTGCAGCCAGCCCAGCCATTTCCAGGCTGAATATTTCCAGCTACTCTTTCCTTATGCCAGTGAACCATGGAGGTGACTTCACTTCTGCTCATACTGTGCATTTCTTTGGGCTTTTATTATCCCCTATAAACCAGCATAATTTCCAGGCTGCAGAGACATTATACCTCAGAGAAGAAGGAACAGGTATCCACCACCTCGTGGTGTGAGAACATCTGCTAGGTTAGGCGCATCCCACCAGATGCTGATGGGAGCTTGGTACCTGGTAAGCTGGGAACTGTGTGCAGGGACGTTCATGACAGCAGCGTGGTCTGCTTCTGGAAGGTCATGGTGCTCACACTACAGACTTTGCAGTATCTCTGGAGATAAGGAGAACTACTGAGGAATGGCACTAAGACACCCAAGTCTGTTATTAGACCCAACTTCTGTATGTCTTATTTCCCCATCTAGAAAAGACCCAAGAATCCTTTCCACGTGTGCACAGTGGGACCCTCCATGTGGAAGCTACCACTGTGTAGGAACAGGTTCTGCTGCAGATTGTTTGCTTGAATCTTTGCGTAGCATAGACTCATAGAATCGTTATGGTTGGAAGGGACCTCCAGGGCCATCAAGTCCAACCTTTATCCCATCATATTCCTAACCATTAGCATCTTGCATAACAAAATGCTGCCAAGGGCTGGGACTCTCCAGCAGCACTGTACCCACCTCGAGCAGTTGTCGTGGTCTAAAACAACCTTCATGAGTCGTTTTAATGATTTGTTGCTAATTAGATGCAGAGCAGGGGTTGGTTTCTGACTCCACTGCCACCAAGTTGACTCCTCCTGCCCTTGCTGGCTGGCAGAGCCCACTGCAGCGCAGAGCCCGGCTCTCGCTGTATTTAACCAGCAAGCTGTGAAGGTACAGGGTAATTAAAGCTTTGCAGGATGAGGTAGTTACTCAGCCTTTCACATCAAATTCACACACAATGGTTGTTTCAGCAGCACCCCAGGAGTTCCAGAAAGCTGGTGAAAGGAAGGGGAAGCAAATGGCATCTAATTGAATGCTATAGGCACAGGCACCAGCCTTCCTACAGCTGCCATATGTTCCTTCCTCCCCTGCCTGCTTCCTACAGGCCCCTCTTGACTTTGTTAGGAATAATTTGGGCATAATGTCTGCTTTTTGCTGCTGTGTTTACCTCGCCGCAGTGTTTGTGTGCTACATCAGATATAAGCCCAAAAGGCTTCCACCTAGGATTTATATTTTTTTTTAAAACCAAGATGAAATCCTCTCGTTTTGAAGCGTGAGACCAGATGAACAGTGAGCTTCTTGGAGGAGGGAGTGAGACCAGATGAACAGTGAGCTTCTTGGAGGAGGGAGTGAGACCAGATGAACAGTGAGCTTCTTGGAGGAGGGAGTGAGACCAGATGAACAGTGAGCTTCTTGGAGCAGGGAGTGAGACCAGATGAACAGTGAGCTTCTTGGAGGAGGGAGCACCTTCCAGGAACCAGGGAGAACTCGTAGACCTCTGTGCTTCACAGGGCACTAGAAGAGCTGTGATAAACAAAGCTGTGCAGGTGTAAATCTGGGGAGATTTTGGGGGGCAAAACTTATAATGGGGCAAGCAAGGAGCATAGGTTTGGTGTTCAGCCATGCCCCACCTGTGTGTTACTGCCTTGGGCTGCACTCTGAGGATGATTCCCTGCTGTTTCACTGAGCCTCCCTATGGCTGCAGGCCCCTCTCTTGTACCTCCACATTAAAATAGGATGTTACCTCAGCGGAGTCGTGAAGAAATGTATGAGATCAGCCTTCCCAGCTTTGATTCCCACCCGTTTTCTCTCGCAGTATCATCTACGAGGTGACGGGGATGTGGTTGTTTGGGAAGCTGTTCTGCAAAGTCTGGATCTCCTTTGATGTCATGTTCTGCACTGCATCCATCGTCACCTTGTGCTTCATCAGCCTGGACAGATACTGCTCTGTGGTGACCCCGTACCACTACTCAAGAAGGATGTCCCGTGGCAGGTGAGTGGAGTTGCTCCTCACTTTGGGTCCCTCCAAATTTTTACTTGGCCGTGGTCTATATTGATTAGGGACCAAGTGAGTTATTGACAGTTGCTGCCCAGAAGCAGAGCGATGTGGCAGAAGGATCTTTGCACCATTTAAAACTCCACAGAAATTGAATGTGGTGCAGGAGAAAAGGAGGATGCAGCTGAGCTCATTTGATGGTGCTCCTGGGAAAGCACTGCTTAAGGAGGTTGTAGTGAGGCTGGTGTTGGTCTCTTCTCCCGAATTGCTAATGAAAGGGCGAGAGGAAATGGCCTCAAGTTCCATCATGGGAAGTTTAGGTTGGATATTAGGAAGAAGTTCTTTCCTGAGAGGGTGGTTGGGCACTGGAATGGGCTGCCCAGGGAGGTGGTGGAGTCACTGTTCCTCAGGGTGTTCAAAAAACAGGTTGATGAGGCACTTGAGGCCATGGTCTAATGGTCTAATGGTTAGGAATATGATGGGATAAAGGTTGGACTTGATGACCCTGGAGGTCCCTTCCAACCGTAATGATTCTATGATTCTAAGGATGGGTTGCAAAATGGGGTAGAAAACCAGTGGTGTGGGGCTGACTTGTGCCTACAACTTCTGCCTTTTGCAGGCGTTTCAGAGGAATTTCCCCAAGGACTAGGGCAATTAATAGTAGTCGTCCCCCTCTTAAAACTTATGATATTTATGGGAGAAATAGAAAACAGGACAGGTTTCTAAGCTCCCAACAAAGTTTGACGTGAAACATTGAAATGAGGACTGCAGGGTGGGGAATGATGTCTGAGGATGGGCAAGGGGGAGGCTGCAGCTCCAGGGTGCATTACAAGGTGGGTTCAGGCTCTTCTGGGGGTCGTTTTCCCACCACAACTCTTGCTGTGTACGGGCAGTTTCCAAAGTGAGGAGGGGGCCACACAGTGGGCCCTGTCACAGAGCAAAGGCAGCAGTGGTACTGATGATCTGGTGTCCTTCAGCTCCACTTCGATTGCTCCTCAGAGGATCAGGCAATGGCCAGGGACTAAAGCTGAAACCAAACAGAAAAATCTACATCTGTTTTTTTTTAATACTAACAAAAAACTACTGGAAAACCTCTCCTCCCCTTTCTTCAGCCAGCTCTGAGCATCCCTTACCCTGACCTCTACTCTGTAACCCACAGAGCCAATTACCCAGTCATTAGTTACTGACGTATGGACTTCTTGTACCCCAGCTTCTTCCCTGCTTGGCCACTTCTTAAGGCCTTTGGGACTGCTGAGCAGTGATATCCCACACAGGTTACCATGGGGATTGAGTCGTACTGGATGTTCTCAACTCAAAATAACTCAGACCCTCTTGTTCCTCCCCATCTCCTTCCTTCTGCAGATGCATCGTGATGACCTGCATGGTCTGGGTATACTCCTCCCTCATTTCCTTCCTTCCCGTCATGCAAGGCTGGAATGAGATCCCCGGGGTGGACTTTGACGCAGGCAGAGAATGCATCTTTGTCACCAACTGGATTTTTGCCATCGTGGCTTCTGCTCTGGCATTTTTCGTCCCCTTCATGGTCATGTGCAGCATGTATTTCTTCATCTACCGAGCTTCACGGCTCAAGGCCACTCGTATCATGTCTCAGACCCTGGAGATTCACTACCACCCCAACAGCAAGAGGCAGAACCACCTGCAGCTGGAGAACAAGGCCACGCGGACCATCAGCATTATCATTTCAGTCTTTGTGCTGTGTTGGCTGCCCTACTTTGTCCTGAACGTCTGGCTCGCTGCCAGAGGCACCGACTCCACCAGCACGGTCTTGGTTGACACCTTCAAGATCATCACTTGGTTAGGGTATTGCAACTCCACCATCAACCCAATGCTCTACGCTTTCCTGAACCGGGACTTCCAACGGGCCCTGAAGAAGCTGCTCATTTGCAGGCACAGGTCTCAGGTGGACATCGGGGAAGACATGGTTTCCATAGCCACGTTTTCCAAGACTGCTCCAGACCTAGAATACAGCATCACGATGCCAGTGCCCAATGGTGCCCTGAAAGGCAAACCCAAGTCCTAGGGATACAGAACCAGCTGCTGGAGGTGGTGGTACAGAAGGTGCCAGAGCACATCCTGGACCAACAACGGGTGGGGAAATAGGGGAAGGAGGAGCTTGAACACTACACCTTGGGGCATACAACAGAGATGCATTTCTTCATCTTCCACAGTTTTACAAATGAGGAACTTTGATATTTTAGGGGCAATTTGCTCTAGGTAATGGAGTTAATTTCTTCCTCGGTAATCATTTTTTTAATGAGCATTTCCTAAGACAAATTCAATCTTCATGCTGGGGAAAAAAAATCACTCTGATAACGTGAACACTGTGTACATCCTGGTGATCTACAACGTGAGGTGGGACAGTGTTTCTTTCTTACCAAGCCACTGTAGCTCTCATCTTGCAGCTTACATTACAAATTTGACCAATTTTAGTAACTCTGTGTGTGTCAATCTGTGTGTGGGCATTGGCAACAGGGCTGTGGTCAAGGAGCAGAGGTCACTTCTTCACCAAGGCAGCATGTGGCCCACCAGCTGGTGCTCTCCAGGCTGGGCTGTTGCTCAGGGTTCAACTCACTTCTGAAATACTGAGAGGTTCAGAGCTTTCCCGTTTCAGACTCGATGTTTAATGCTATAGCATGGGGTCAGCAGCAGGCAGGAACGGGTGGGAGAAATACTCCACGTGCATGGACATTGTGGCTGTTTGTAAAATCTCAGATCTTGCTTCAGTGGTGTTCTCTGAATGATCTGTGATTTCCCTTATTGATTCTGGAAGGGAATGTTCTATGGGACAGAGCCCAGGAAATAAGCGAGACTTGCTGAAATATTAGGAAGAAATTCTTTGCTGTGAGGGTGGTGAGACACTGGCCCAGGTTGCCCAGAGAAGCTCTGGCTGCCCCTCCCTGGCAGTGTTCAAGGCCAGGTTGGATGGGGTTTGTAGCAACCTGGTCTAGTGGAAGGTGTCCCTGCCATGGCAGGATGGCTGGAACTGGATGAACTTTAAGGTCCCTTCCAACCCAAACCATTCTGTGATTCTGTGATTTCTGTTACTCTGAGAGCACTGAGTGCACAGGAAGTTCACAGGGGCCTACTGGTGACCAAGACCAGCCAAAGAGGGGATGTGAAGAGCAATTACTACTTGTGTATTTTGCCCTGTAATGTCTATGCCTTGGTGCTAGGAGTGTAGCGATAAGAGCACTGCTGGACCACACAGCCATAAACAATTATGGTAACTGAGACTTGATTATTTTTACCACTCCCAAGTGCTTGTCTGGACTTCAAACTGTGTCAAACAGCTTTGGCTCCCTGTGGAGGGTCATGGAGTACCCCACTGAAGGATGGCCCTGGAAAGGCAGGACTGCTCCCAAATGTCTCTGCAGCATCATCACAGTAAGTAAAAGCAGGTGCTGAGCCCCCCAGACCACAGCTTTTCTGTAGGAGCATCATACAAGGGCTGGTGACCACTCAGACAGTGGCTATTGCTTCCCCCAGCATGGTTCTGGTGGGATCTCATGCTGGTTTACATAGGAGAGCTGCTGCACTCAGAGTCTGCTCCTAGACCCATCTTCTGTGGACACAAAACACTTCAAGGACAGGTCTTAAAACAGCTTTTTCTGAGTGCTCAGTCACCCACCGGGACAGGCAAGGCTCCTGCAGCCTGGGAAGCAGAGCAAACACAGCAGAAAGATCCAGGATAACACATAATCCTAGAACTCCTGGACTGAGGCATTCAGAGGGATGAAGAATGTCACTTCACTAATAAATAAGAGAGGAGCAGTAAAAGTCCTGAATCCTTCTGCTCTTCCAGCTCAAAGGTAGCAGGGGACTGTCCTCAGAGATGTAGCTATTGCCTGGAGCAGCTCAGCTGCTGAAGACCCTGGTACAAGCATCAGAAGTTCTCTCTTAAGAGCCTGGTAGAAGAAATAGCCCTGACCTGGGGTTGCAACACTGGTATCTCATAGGTAACCTCTCTGGTTAGGGAAAGGACTTCCTCTGCTCCTCCTGGAGCAAAGACAGGGAAAACACACTCCAGCACCCAGTGCTAAGAGAAGCAAAGACTCACTGACACAGGCAGTGAAGAGCTGAGGGCGGCAAGATGCTTTGGTGGCTGGGCATGCTCCACACAGGGTAGAATGCATGCATGCCTTTTGAGGGCAGGTGTAACACCCCAGAGTATGTACACACCTAACTGAACATGGATGCTGGTTTTGGTACCAAAATGCTGCAGGGCCCTTGGCTTAGGCAGCTACTTATGTCCCACACAGATATACAGCAAATTAAAAATACTTTATTCTTCACTTCCTGTGCTCCATCTGCAATCACTGAACAGGCAGGGAGGCTAGAAAGGCTTCAAACATGGCCATTTCCCTGTGTAATTATAGCTGATGAGAGCAGGGAAAGCCAAGGGAAGGGGAACACAGTGCACTGTCTTGTGTTTTAACCCAGCCGAGCTCAATAAAGTTCTGGTTTTGACCAAAGATTCACAGCAGCATCCTGGCTTCAACTGGACCAGCCAGTATCTAGGAGTTATCCCAGAGTACAAGAAGACAAACTTTGTAATCCACTTTTGCTTATCATAAGGCTGCAGTGCCAGCTGGTTTAATCAGTAGTCACAGGGTCACACCACAGTACAGTGATTCCCAGAAGGATCTAAATCCAGCATCTTTTTAAGAAACAGATTTCAGGCAAGGATGAGACAGGAAAGCAAAGCAAGGAGGAGGGACGCTGCCTTTTTGTAACTGTCCCAGCCACACTGCTGCCACTTGCAGCACACACAGAGGCAGGCTTTGAACACAAAAAACTACTACTTGAACTTTTTTATAAATAAAAAAAGTTTATTAAATCATTTAGACTTGAAAGAAGTCACAATAATCAATGCACTCAACAATTATAGCAAGTGCATTCTGTACACCACCAACCCAAATGGATTGATTCTGTATTTTATAAATAAAAATTAACATATTTACAGTGAGAAATAAAAGCGTGGCATTAGGCAGTTAAATTAGCAGATTACACAAATGCCTACCAGTTGATTTTCTTTAAAAAGTACAAATCTACATGATTACATACAACACGTATGACTTCATTAGGTTTAAATTTTCAGAATCACAACATTTTCATACATAATTTTTTACTATGGCTCTTCCAACCACTGCCTATAAAACCCCCTTTTTTAATGGCAAAAAAAGCTCCTTTTCCTTCTCTACAGGTTTATCTGTATAAAATGCATTCCCTAAGATCTACTATAGTGCAGAAGTATGAAACAATTCCCTCTAATGACTGGCTATGGAGAGTGATGTATGTACAACTGTGGTACTTTTTTGCTTTAAAAATAGTGCATATTCCCAGTTTACCCACTGGGGACAAAAATGGAATCATAGTTCATTTCAAAATCATCTTCATTTCACCAAAGAGCAAGTGATCTGGATAGACACTCACTAGGCTTAGAGACTGTAATTTGCTCTATAAAAATACAGTATTTTAATTCTATTTACATCTTACAGATCTCTCACTTACCCAGCAAGCTGACATTTACAAGCTTCAAAAAAAACCCAACAAACCCAAAAAAATGATTAACAGAGTACAACATTGGTAAGCACAGTAGCTGGACCTATCTGCCTAGGAAAGTTAAGAAAAATGGAATGTGAAGAGTGTGGTTACTGGCTTCCATTGGCTGTCAAAGTAAACAAAAATCTGTCCAACACATCTTATCCATTAAACATGGCAAAAAAAGCTTAAGTAAACTATTTCCAAGATAGACATTCTGCATCATAGGATCCTTCTGCTGAACAATCCCTGTAAAACCTGCCGAGTGGAAGAAGTGATCCTGAGGATAATTATTTGCTTGGTTGTCTTGAATGCTTATTTCCTGATAAGCTCATTGTCCGTGACCTCTGCCTAAGCACTGGTTTTGGTGGGAGTTCCAAGTCTTCAAACACAGGATTTTCTATGATTGCTGCAGCCTCTGGTCTTTCAGTGGGACTTGGAGAGAGCATGTCCTTCACCATGGTGTACTAAAAGAAAACATGACACTTGCTACATGAACCAAGTAATAAATTATTTCTTATTTACTGTTCTAACTTCAATTGTGGCTGCATGAACAAGCAGAAGATGTCCCCAGTTGCCTTCAGAGTAATTTGAGTATCAGTGCTTTGGCATGGTAGCTAGTTTCAAGCTGCACCAGGGGAAGTTCAGGCTGGATATTAGGAAAAATTTTTTTTATGGAAAGGGTGATCAGGCACTGGAACAGGCTGCCCAAGGAAGTGATGGAGTCACAATCCCTGGAGGTATTCAAAGAACATTTGGATGTGGCCCTGTGGGACACGGTTTAGTGGTGGACTTGGCAGTCCTGGGTTGACGGTTGGGCTCGATGATCTTGAAGGTCTTTTCCAACCAGAGTGATTCTATGATTCTAAGTGCATTAAATATTTGAAAATGTATCACTACCTTTACTAATGTATCTAAACTGTCTTTACTGTGAAGGACTACAATCAATTTGGCAAACCAAATCTGACCCAGGATTCAATAGAGTTATAAAACCTTTACATTATTTTGCAATCAAAAGAGTTTTAAAAACATATGAAATATAATTTGTAAGTAATTTTTAGCTCTGTGTTTAAGTCACCATGTTTTAAGCCATGCAATAATGTTTCACAATGAATTAGAGGTTTTCCTTTAAATATATGAGTAGTTTGATTATTTGTCTCAGATTTAATCAGAATTACAGTGTCCTGCTCCAGCTGAGCACAGCACACCACATCCCCACAGGCAGGCTGCAGCTGTAAAGCAGAAAGCCTAGTCTTATTTAGCTGCTGGTCTGAAGCTACCACGAACACCTGAAAGCATCTCAGCTTTTTATTGGAGAGGTTTTGTACATCACCTCCTCTTTACCTGCCACCATATCACTTTAAAGATCTGACTGATAAAGAAGGCGGCACAATTTGCTCATACAGTTTCCCAATTGAGAGATCCAGTTCCTGGAGTGAGATCCCACACAGCAAAGGTAGTACCTACAGTCTAGAACTCTGCACTCTCTCTTTGTGAAAACAGATTTGTTTCAAGAAATCATGTCAGGATGCATGTGAAATGAATAACAGCAAGTGACAAAGGGAAGCCAGGTAATATTGTATAGTAACTGGATGCAAAATGTGTGACATAACTATCATCATCCACCTTACAATGATGTTATAGCTTTGAAACTTAGGGAAGTGCAGGGATAGAGAAATGCATCTTAATAGCACAAAAGCTTTTTTTTTTCCCTTCCATTTTTACCTACAAAGTAATTGAAAAGCAAAGAAAAAAAGCTGCAAATATTAAAGAAAAAGCTACCATTAAATAGCCTCAGATGTACTTACCTCTTGTGCATATTTCTGAGTGAACAATGGTGGAAACTTCAAATCCCTAACATCACTCAAGGTCTGCAAAAATATTAAGAAAAATATGTAACTTCCAAAATACCATTCTTCAGTAGCATTACTCTATTATTCTTCAAAAACATGAAAAAAAATAAATCACATCACAGTGCAAATGGAAAAAAACTTCATTTAAAGTCTTGATTTAGCAGTTAAAAATCACAACATACTTAAATGGGCAACTTGGTGCTTCCCTAGGTATACAGCCTGCACTAGGAATCATGTTGCAAGAATTCTGGTCTCAGTTTCACATCAGCCAGACACACAAACTTGCACTTTGTCAATTCAGCTCAACAAAGTCAACCAATCCGTGCATAAACCCTAAGACCACCTACACCAGTATTGAGGCACATGAAACGACCAGCTCTGTCTTAAAAACATAACTACAAGACTTTAATGTTTATGGACTAACGAGCAGATTTATCAGCAGTTTTGAAAGCAGTTAATGTTGTGTAGTTCTGTGTCCTTACAAGGTACCTGGTCTCCTTCAGTGTTTCTTCCATAATAAGCACATTGGCTCCATCTAGTGACAGTAATTTGCCCATGTTCAGCCACACAATTATTCACAGCATGCCACTTTATGAAATTAAGTTCTGTAATTGCCAGCAACCCATGACTGGCTTTAGCATGTTTTTAGGGCAGAAGGGCAATATTTAGCACTTAATTTCTTTTAGTAAGGATCTCCTTTTGCAAAAGTTTGAGCACAAAATAAAAGAATTCTAAAGTTAAAACAAAATTCCGTTCACTGTTACTCCACTGAAAGTATAAACTGACCAGAGATGAGCAGTAAACTCCTGTTCAAGAGAACTGAGTTTTATGACAATAAAATGCTTCAAATAATTGTTCTCTTTCTCTACCAGTTCAGTCTGCATTCAGTGATCTGTGTTCAAACATCTAATTTGGAAATAAATCGCACTGCCAGACTAACTGCTAGCAGCTTGAGACAGAGACAGGTCCCACACTCCACCTCTGGGGATTTTTTCTGCCCTTTGCCACAGATTCCTAGAATTTGCTGGGCTACTCAGTCAGGCAGAGCATGTTTTGCTTCAACAAGCAGTGCTAAATTCCACGTAACAACTCGGGAACAACTACTAAAGTAGCTAAACTCCAGAACCTGGCAATAAAGGGGTTGGGGATTTCTTTTGGATTTTATCAAAAAGTGTGGAATGGCAGTGAAAATGATAGGAAGTCAGGGCACTCTTTTTGTCCTCCTATGAAGTAAAACATCAGAGTTCGATGCAATTTAGGATTCACTCTGATTACTTGCTTTGCTTCTACACCCAGGACAGAAACTGGAAGGGCAAAGCTTGGCGTCACTGCTGCAGGAGATCTTGAGAGTCCAGGATAGCTCTTTATCAGGTATGTGTCTCAGTAAAACTGATTTTATTTAGGGAAATTGAAATTGCTTTCAGTGCAAAGGGTTCAAATTAAGCAGTCATTCCACCTCTAGACCACACTCTTGGATCATAAAAAGCCAGAACATTTTAAGCAAGAGAATGCAACACCAGCAGAGGTGAAGCATTCGGTCAGGCTGCATTCATGGTGAGATTCAAACAGCTTCTTACATCTCTGCTAAAACAAATCCATCTTCACATGAGAATTTAACCACCTGAGCACATAAAAATGATAAACACAAGTTATAATGACTCTTTCCTGCATACGTCACTGGTCACCATATGCAAGAGGAAAAATTTTTCTGGCTGTAGCCCTTGTTCTCTATGAACTTGTTCCTCAGCAAGATGGATCTCACATACATCATTTAACAGCAAGGAAGAGTTGTAACGCACCATCAAACCTCCCAAACTCACAGCTGATGCAGTGAAGGTCATCAGTTACTGGGAAGACTGTGCTCGAAGCTGAGTGACACTCATAGCTAAGAATTACTATAGAAAAAGGAACAACAATTTTTCACCAAGTGCTTTGGGTGAAAAAGCACTGCAGATGCAAACAAAGGAAGAAATTATAAAAATGCACAGCACGATTCCAATTCTTGAATGAAAACCAAGCTGGTAGGCTTAAAGTCACCAGCTATTTTTGTTGCTTGAGTTCTTGGATATCCTAGTTCACTAGTTTCTCTCACTTGGCTTGACAACAGAGGAGCTTTGTAAAGAAATTAAGGCCTCAGTTCAACTGCACACATTAGGAAGACTGCAATTTATTTTCAATGATTCAGGGCTTCTGTACAAGACTGATAAAGTTGTGCTCCTAATTGCAAGGTTTTTTCCAAGCTGAGAAGAACCTCTTGCAAGTGTTTCACCAAGCAAATAGCTATTTTAAACAAATGCTCAAACTGAGGATAATCCAATACCATATACATACCCTGACCCGCTCCATCTGCGTGCTGAAAGGGTAAAGCAGCTCAAAAAGAATCAGTCCCAAAGAAAAGATATCCACTTTGTGCGAATACGTGTTCCCACAGATCTGAAAGTTCAAAATTAGGGTTAGGTTAATCAAGCTACTCATTGTATGTAGTTATGTACAATGTAAACAACGTCCTTTCGAGTCAACATATGGAAGCAATTAGCCTTGTGCAGAGCTGCAAACTACAGGACAGGCACATTGGCAAACTTCATCAAATAAGTGTGGGTGAGCAAGGTCCTGATCAGCAGCTCCTCTTTGCAGACCCAACTGCAAAGGAAAATGTTTTGACTTCTTAAACCTCATGAGGAATAGCGTGTCCTTGCTCCATTAACTTGAATATCATACAGTTATCTTTCTACTACATTAATAGCAAGATAAATGAATGCATCTAAGTATGAATCATTAGCCACCTTTTTGCTATAAATACATATATATATATAAGCACATTAATTTTGGAGTTCAGTTTAGCTCAAAACTCTACTTTGATGAGAAAGAATTTGAACTTGATTGAACAAGAAAACTTAATTGCAACAATTTACTTGAAAGACTGCCCAATCTTTGAGCTCCCAGGAACTCGGGTGTCTTCCAGGCACTGTGATACAGCTTCAGAGCAGAGAGCACAAACCTGTTCTGGGCTCATGTAGAGTTTGGTCCCTACTTGTCCTGTGTGCCTGGCATAAGCTGGCATGGGGGTAAGTACTGATTCCTCCTCCTCATCTTGGTCCATAGCAGTTACCAGTCCAAAATCCCCCACCTTCACTATGTCATCCATTGTGAAAAATATATTGGAAGGCTGAGGAAACAAACACATGGAAAGAAAAAAAAATGTAAATAATAAACAAGTCTGTGTTTCAGTAGATACAACACTTTGTTCTGATTCAGAAAAGCCATGCTGTCAAGGCTAAAAATGCTCATTAAATATCAGGTTAGCAGAACCAGCTAAGAATCTTAGCTATTCAGGAGAAAGGAATTACTCCTGCATTAAGTTTCCCTTCCTGAAACTCAGACTGCTCTTTTCTTGTCATCTGGTAGAGGTTTACCAGCACTACATAGGTCTGCTGAGTAACACATACAAAAGTCAACAGCACAGGTAAGTTATCAACTCTCCATCACATGGCAAATTCACACCAGATGCTGGAGTTCCGACTCTTAGTCATTTTTATTCTAATCTCTGACTGCTAAACTCATTTGCCATATTATTCCCCAGCACGTAGCACATCACCTTAACGATAAATTACAGATACACTGCAAGTCTGGCAACAAGGTCTGCTTTCGGGTGGTACCAAGCAGTTTAACTGTGGGAAAAGCTGTTTGCAGAACAGAATTAAAAGTTTATTTTTGATAAAGCTTAAGAACTTTGCAATTCACAAAAGCAGCAAGAGTGATCATCTGGCTTAACTGTCCTTTAGCTCATTTGCCACATACTGCCAGCCAGCCTTGGCTTAACCTACTGATACAAGAGACTGGGACAGATCTGAAATGGGTGTTCAGGAGATTTGCATTCTGGCTGATAGAACAGCACACACAAAACTAATTACTATTTCTTTGGAACATGACTGCTCCACCTCAGTTACAAATAAAGACAGACACACAGGTTTGGGGGAAGAACAGACTGCTCCTGCATGGGGTAAGAAGCAGCAGGATTATGGACAGGGAAAGGGCTGAAGCATGGTCAAGAGGCAGGTGGTGCTGGGCAAGCTCCTCTCAGAGCTCCTGGACCTTTGAGGCTGGGGGGACATGATCCATGTTTTCACAGAATCATAGAATGGTTTGGGTTAGAAGGGACCTTAAAGTCATCTTTGTTGACATAAACCCTGGAACAGGAGGAAGCAGACAGATACAGAGCAGTATTTCTCCACAAGATTAAAAGACTACAAAGCTGACCATTTTCCAAGTCTGAGTTCCTCTGTTAAATACAAACCCACTCTGTGTAAGTGAGAAGCAAGACAGAATAAAGGCTTCTTGGGTTTTTTTTAAGCAATGGACAGTTCTGAGAAGCACTACAGAAATAGTAAGATACAACTTGTTAGTTCCACAGTGCCCACATCCCACCTCCCAAACTGCCTTCTGAGCCAGGTCTTCTCTCCTGCTCTATTTTCCTGCAATGAATGTCATGTCCTTCAGAGTCACAGCTCATTCAGTGCACAAAAACTATCCTGTAAGCTCCCTCTGAAGCCTTTATATTGACTGCATGCCCACATTGTCAAAAATCTTTGTATCGGAATTTTAATGCTTGAGGCACAAAACTCTCCATTAGGGATTTGTGTCCCATTGCCTTATCTCCACTCCCCTCCCCCCAACAAACACACAAGTAGTCAACAAGATCCATCTTGCTTCATGGAGCAAAACTCTTCTTACCAAAAAGTTTTATTTTTTGTACTTTTCTGGCTGCAAACAAACTTCCCCTGATGGGCTGGTGTATAGTTTCTACAAAGTGAGGAGAAGGGACTCTCTGCTATAGCAAACTGCCAGCAAAAATAAGTCATCAAGACCATGTTTGGGAAGAGGAATTCTAAAGGCAGATGCATACAATTTTGAATTAAATCAGCATACAACCTCCCTCTAGTTAAGTTATCTTGCCTCTTGTACAAAGGAATTTCTCTCCAGATTCTTCAATCAGAGTAAGAATTCCTCTTTTCCCCTACAGATATGAATAAGCTACTCCCACATCTGGAAGACCACTGTTTAATTCAATTAATGCTGCATAATGTATCTAAGACTGTTCTTGCTCTCCTCTCTGTGAAACTCATAATTTATTTTGGGCTGTCAAGCACGACAGACAGCTTACCCTGGGAATAACAGTAAATTCACTTGACAAACTTCTGTCTCTGTACTTCATTTTCTTCAAAAGAATTTGAACTGTGACCTATTCACTTGTCTACCTAAATTGCTGCCATCTTGTTGTTACAGTATCTCTGATTAGTAGGAACCTAATTAATCCATCTCAGGGTGCACTGTTATTTTAAATATTTAAGATATTTTCTTTAATCTTTTAATACGAATACAAATTCATTTTCACACAGGTCAATGAGTTTTTGTTGGTGCCAGTGCAAGTAAGAACTGGCCTCTGCTATCAGCTGGCTCTGCCTCTAGCAAAGACAAAGCAGCTTTGCAGGTTATTTGCTTATTAGTGCTGGCACAAACTTAGGGTTGCATGACCAATCTCTTGGACAAATTAGAAAATTAGGTGAGAGACGCTCCTAGGAGTTTCTGAAGACTACAGGAAAAAAATAATCTGGCTGTTGTTTTGACTAAATTAACATGTAACAGGCAACTAAAATTCCAGGAACCAAGAATAACATCTGTACACACATGGGGTGTTTTCTAAAGCAGGAAGCTGTTCATTCAGGGAAAGCATTTACAAGTTGTTTATACCAAGCAAACAGAATAAGGTATCTTGCTCAAACTGCTGCCAGTATTGAACTTCCAAGATGTTCCAACAAAATGCCACACAACTCCTGGTTAAGACTAATACAGCTTTAAGTGAGGATCTACATGAGCTTTCCTGAACAGTGATCTCAGTAAAGACTGCAGAGTTACAGCTGACAGCACTGTTAAGGAAGGTTATTAATTAACATGTCTAGCAACATATTAGCATAGGGATTTAATTACTTTTCTGGTCAGTTTCTCAAGCACTGAAGATTTTCAGATAACTGGTTCAAGGTAATTGCTTAATGCTGATGGGGAAAGAAAATACTTGGATGGGTTCATTAGCTTTTCTAATTTGGACATACCCTTTCAGTGTTACTGAATTTGAATCCCCTTCTGCTGCCATGTCTGAGCATCATGTTTTGTTTCTACTGACACCAAATGATTATACCTGAGAAGCTACAACAACAGCTACAATCATTTCAGTATTTACTCCATTAGGGCAGGCATTAATGCCTCCTCAAACAAGCAAAAAGAAGCAGGAACTGCCTGTCCACCATCTGGCAAAAGCAATCATTGAATGGTTTGGTTTAGAAGGGACCTCGAAGATCATTTAGTTCCAACCTCCCTGCCATGGGAATCCATTTCTCAGAGCTTATGGTAATAAGACCAACTTCAGGTGGGCTCTTTAATTGAATTCTGGTATTTGGTAACACATACTGACACTTCCAGGGCTGAAAGTTCCAGCAAGATTAGGCACTACCATAGGATCAGAAGAAAATGACAGAAAAGGTACAAAAAGTTACTCCTGACTTTGGTAACTTTGAACACCAGAGGTAAAAACCACCTCTCTCAGTCTTAACTGCCTGGATGTTATCAGAGGTTAAAAGGATTATGAATCCTTCAGAAAGCTGCATTGTGATGGCCTCAAAATTCAACGCAGGATGGTTTACATTTCAATCCTAGAGCAGTTATACTTCATTTTTACTTTCTCTAACCAGGAGTAACACCACTGCTCTTAATATTACTATAGAAGGAAGGAGGGAAATAGCAAAATTAAAATCATATAATCATTTAGGTTGGAAAAAATCTTTAAGATCATCGAGTCCGACTGTAAACTCCACACTGCCAATCATCTGCTTCACCTGAAACAGCAGAACGGGATCCAAAATAGCTTTCTTTGCCACACAGCTCAGCAGTGAACAACCCTGTATAAAGAATCTGTATTAAAAAAGCTGTAAAACAACGAACTGGTCTGTGCCAGGTACAAGAAGTCTTGCTGTAAGAAAGACTTTAATTGCAATAATGGGTGATTAATGTTTATTTCCTGGAGCGCTGTACCTCCAGGTTATTGTTCAGACATTAACTCAGCCTTTGTAACACCCATGCTGAGGTCACTGCTAAGAGTCAACTCTTTTAGCAGGATTTGTCTCCAGTGCCATATTACTCCCACATACAAAATAGTTTTACCTGTATGCACACACTCACAATCTGTCAGTTTAAAGTAGAACTTGGCACTGAGCTGAATACCCTGGCACTGCTGTGTTAGGAGCAGACAAATTTAGAACTGCTGATGCTCAAGTCTGTAATGCAGCTGAGGGACAGCTGCCCTGCGATGCCATTTTATTTAGTCCATGTGTTTCAGGAATTTTACAGCACCAGAGACTTTCATATGATACTTCAGGCACAAATAATCTCACACTACTAAACCAGGAAACATTTGCTGGGACACATCCAGTTCAATTACCAGTTATGACCAGAATTTGGAAATTTCAGGCATTCAGTGAGAATCATGCTAACAAATAAATAGAAAAAACAAAGCAACACACTTCCTGCAGTAACCTATGAATACAAACCTTGAGATCCCTGTGCATTAATCCTTTGCTATGCAGAAAGTCAACCGCTTCAGCTATCTGCAGAAATATCTGCAGACACTCTGTCCTTTCCCTCTCCTCTATCACGCATCTCCTGCTCATCCAGTCTTTAAGGTTCTCTTTCCGGCACAGCTGCATCTGGATGTAAAGATATACCTTGGGAGAGGTGGGCTTGACTTTTTCTGCAGTATTTTTAGAAAGGTCCAGGCTTAAACTTGTTGGCCTTGGTGGAGAAACAGAGAGGGGACTTCCTGAAACAGATTTCTTGTTATCAGATTCCTTTGTACTTTTTGCTTTATCCTCAGAAAAACTCTCATTGTGTGAAACATCAACTTTATCTTCCTTACTAGAAGCATTTCCACAACCAGAATCCTCAAACACAATAGAAGAGGAGGTCCCTTCTCTCAGGTGCACAACGGGAACAGCTGAAGAACAAGTTTCCAAGGAGTGACCCAGCTCATTATTGTTGACAGTACTGTCCTCTATATCACAGCCTGTAAGGACACTGTCCTGAAGGTTTAACAGTGGATCTTCTGACTGGTGCAAGTCCCTGTTGTCCGTGGCAGAAAATTCCAGAGGAGAAAACCGGCTTTCAGATGAATCAAACTGACCACAGGGTATTCCCATGGACCTTATCCTCTCCGATGAAGTGGCAATAACTTCAATGTGCTCCTTTGTAGAAAATGGCTCTGTTCTGATCTTAAATGATGGGACGTCCATCGGACTGGGAGAACTGAGTGGCCAATCAATGCTAGAAGAATAAAATCAAGAGATCAATACTACAGAACTTCATTCCACCAGAAATGCATTTTCAGAAGCCCAGGTTTTAACCACTGCTACCTCTGACAACCGTGTCGTACCATAACAGCAAATAAACAACCATATGTGGGAATCACTAAAAACCAGGACTTAACATCTGTTTTTCTTAGTGAGGATAATGTTTTCTCGTCGAGACAAGAGTGTTGATAAAGGAAAATTTAGCAAACTCTACTGCCTGGATTCCCAATGTGCAATCAGGCTCATCTTCAGCTTGAAAAATTCACTCCTTTAGAACATGCATTGCTATGACTATATAAAGTGCCTTGGAAGAATTACAGCTGTGAAATGGTAATTTGATGTCTGAAATATAAAGGTCGTTATAGTCTAAAAATTGTTAAGCATGTCGAGACGTTATTATGAGACCACTAAATGTCTTGTATTAAGCCTCTTTTTAAATGCTAACATACACCCACTTTTCTCTTAACATCCTCTTTTATCTAATTTTCCACTTTTAACCTGCTTCTACCAAGCTTTATAAGACATCACTCTGATTATCCCCCACGTATTTCTGCTGAAATAAATTCATTGAAGCATTGGAGTACTGAATCAGATCCATCTGTTCTCCAGTTCTGTTGATGTACAACCTCAAACGGAATTATTAAAAAAACCCCATGAGTTACCTTTCATCTTTTAACCACTGTTCATCCATCTTCTCCTGCCATCTCTCAGGTGGAGCTTCCAGCCATGCGTTGAAATACCGAACAATACCCGGATGCTCAAGCTTAGCCAACGCCTTGACTTCCCGCATCACCTTCTCACGAGCCAGCTCCCTACCATTTGGGGTGAGGAGAACAACAGAGACATGGTCACATAAAGCAACAGCATAGTACAGAAATTTCTGCAGAGGAATTTAAGCAAAGCTAGCCCAGTATAAACAGGCCAGGAGTATTGCTCTTCACACCACAAGACAGGTATGTCTTAAATTCCCCCAGGGTAATTCCTTTAGGTCAGGAGTGTGGAGGAGCAGTGTGTGCTCATAATGACTAAGTATTTAGTCATCTCTTTATAAAGAATTACAGGCAGCAAAACTGAAAAGAAGAGGCTCATCTCAACTGTTTACAAGGATAGGAAAAGGATCACTACGTAGCAATATTCTACAGGGATGTAGAAGACACTGACACAAAAGCAGACAGACTGTAATACCTTAATATTTCTTTTTTAATTGGCATAACATAAGGAGACTGCATAAAGACTCTCTCTGCTCTATGGACAGGAAAGCAGGTAGCCTGCTGTCTTATTGAAGTAAATACTCTCTCATAAGACCATAACCAGATCAAATGAAGTCAGGTGGTTTTATTTAACAGGTTTGAATATGCTTGGAAAAGAAGAATTTAGGCTACCTTAAAATTCTGAAAAAAACCTTTAACCTTAAATAGTCACACTTATTTAACACATTCAAAAAATAGTAATTCTAGATTTCATAGCTTTACCCCCTCCCTCTACTGGCCTGCCTGTTGCTGTTCTAACTTGAGATTTCCAGAAGCAGTGTCTCCCATCTCCCACTAAAAGGAACTGCTGCAAGCTCTGTGTAGGGTAATTCAGCAGCATGGCTTGACCACCTATGACTGAAAGAAAAGGTAGGGGTTGTGGGACCAGAAAATGAAACAAAAGGACAAATGGAGTCAGAAAAGCTGGTGAGGGAGAAAGAAAAGAAAGAGAAGGTGAAGTAGGAAAGGTAAGGAGAGGAAGGAGAAAAGCAAATTAACAATGCTACAAGTAACTGGTCCTGTTATCAAAGGCTCTATTCATCAAGGAAATCAAAGGAGTTCCCATGTAGCCGCAGCATCCTCACAAGGGTTCTGCTATGCAAGTATTTTAGCCAAGCAGGTCACCCTTCTGCTGTGACCACATATGCCAAATTCTCAATGCCAAGACTAAGTCAGCCCCCCATTAAAAAGTATGCCAGTTCATCCTAATGTAATATCTGTGAAATCAGTTCAGGAACAGATGGTTCAGTGTAGGACGAGATCCTATCATTCATTCATTACTTCCTCTGTATCTCAACAAACTCATTCATTACCTGTTAGGTAAACGGATCCTTTTGATAGCATAGTTGCAGTCGTCCACTTTATTTTTGGCTTCAAAAACTACTCCAAAACCACCACGACCCAGACACTGAATCGGTTCAAAATCTGTCAGGTATCTGGGAGGAGAAGCGTGTGAGGAAGGGACAGAAGAATGAAGGGAGGATAGAGGAGAAAAATGCATTAGTAGAGATAGTCATAAATGACTTTATTTTTCTAAGAGTGAAATATTTCTGTACAGGCAAAACATGCTGGATGACTTGAAGGACTTATCTTTCTTTCCTTCTCACCCACTGAGGCAATCAGATGGTTACCCATTTATGAACTGGACAGTTGCTGATTATGCATTTATTCAGTGTCTACCACAGCCCAGCAAGATCCATTACATGTACCCATGACAAACCAAAGAAGTTTTTCAGAATATCAGGCTGCATGCTTACTGCATCATGGACCATGACTATGTAGCCTAAGTTCCTATACCCAAACTAGGTGATGACAGCTAAGTATTTTCTAAGTCATTATTTGCCTTTAACCCCACTCTGAATAACTATTTCTGCAACCAGTTCTTCTAAGCATCCCTTCTGAAACACTGTTCTTAAATCTCACTACTTTTCTTATTCTTCCTCATTTTAAGTATGCCAGTTCTTGCTTTCAGTGAGTTATAAATGTACAGGAAATGGTCACATTTTCTCCAGAGTATCCCAACATGCTTCTATACACCATTCTGTCTTAACAAACTCCTTCATAACAGCAACAAAAGTTTGTTCCAAATATCGTCTGCTTATTCTGCAGAGTACACAAAACATCATCTGTTTTCATCTGCCATTGCCCTTCTCTGCCTTAAACCATAAACACCGAAACAGAGGGAGTCAACGCTGATTAAGACCTTCAAGAATCAAGCTTCTATTTTATGTATCAGCAGGAAATATGAGAGCAACATTCCTGATCACAGGTATCCTGTAGACTCTCCAGGACTGCTTAGACTAATAACTGCAGTCTCCCGTCAGTAATGAGGTGACAGGGTTCTTTGTGTCAGTGGCCAATTATCCTGTGAAGTTGGAGGACTAAGACTAGGGTAGGTAAGAACAACTGAACACATACTCTATCCTCCAGGTAGTACTGGTTGTCACACTGAGCTCACCTCGACACGTATCCGGAGTTCTTGACGTCACTCCAGCTGCTTTCTTTAACACCTCTGCAAGTGGGCTCGTATTTACTATCAGTCTGACACTGTGTTTCAGATTCCTTCCGTTGCTAGCAAGGGTGACCAAAACAAGAACAACAAACAAAAAAATTCAACTCCTTAAGTACCTGAGACTTTGTAACCCTAGATATGGCATTAAATGTTTTCAGTGCAAATATCTCCAAAGACATCAGATATGGTTGAAGCAGTCTAATCTGCTCGCTGAAGCAGGTAAGCAAATTGTACGTGGCAGCTGACAACCTTCACAGACAGATTCAACAAGAACAAAATCAAAAGCCTAAATTTATCTCGTTAGTTATTAACTTCTTAATACTACTCATTGCAGATTCAAAACCTAAAGCAAAGACTAGAATAACACCTTCTGTATTTAGGATTCAGAAAAAAATACTTACTCTGCTGTAAGGATGAGGGTGGAAAAGTTTGCGTACGATAAAAGTTGTAGCCACAATGCAAAACAGAATGGTGCCAACAATTTCTTTCCACCAGTGGAGCAGAAGAACAGGATCTTTTTTGCGAATGTTCTTGTAACTCGTATCATCAAAAAATCTAACAGTGATCTGGGTGCTACGTTTATTTCTCTCTTTCTTGTAGTAGGGTAAGTAATAACCATTATCTGTGTATAAAAGACAAAGAGGGCAGAGCTTTACTCATAGGTAACTACAAAACAGTTTGTCTTCTCATTAACAGGTTTCCTCAACAGAGAGAGTCCTTTTGCTTGCATGCCCTATGATTTTAAAAGGCACATTAGTAAATTCAGTTAATCAAGGTTATGGACTCCACAGCAACCAGTTCTCCCATCAAAGTTTACCACTTCAGAAGGCCTGACCACTGATAGCTTTAAACCGGAATATCTTCCATATGGAAAAGTTGATACCACCAGGCTTAGTCTCTATCACTGTTAGCAAATTCTGAAAAAAATAATTCACAATACTTTTCCACTCAGATCAACTGTCAGTGGCAATGGCAGTACACACAATACCTCTGCACTCTCTGAAGAGCTTTGTGTAGCCCTAATTGTACATAAAACACAATATGGAATCCTAGCTTGGGCAATGACTTCCTAGTTCATTAAATGTTGAAAAACACACATATTTAAGATCAAACAAATGGCCACTTGTTGAACTTCACAGATAATAAATGGGTACACCTGGCTATTTGAAACACTCCAAAATTTGGAACTTCCACCTACCATATGGGTACTGCAGAACGGACAGTGCTCCATTACTGTACTCTTCATGAGAATACTTGTCGTTGCTGAGACACTTATCAAACTCATCAGACCCCACCAACACTGGAGTCCTGGAAGGAGATTCTAAGCACAGAAAAGACACAATTTTCTGAGCTGAATTGTTATAAAAATTATGTTCTTGTATTTATTTAATGAGAACTTCAACTGCATAATCTTAGAAAATGTCTCTTGGACCAGACCATGAGAACCAAAATTAATGCATGAAAACATAAAGAAGGGTATTTTAAAGAAACAGTTACTGAACACCTCTCTCCTCCTTGCCAAAATACTAGTTTTGGACAAATCAACTCACTCATTCACATCACTGCAAAAAAACTTCCTCTATTTGTTGAAAAATTTGATTTAGAAGACCCAATATTTCTTTATTAAAAAAGGCTCTGTCCAATCCACAGTAAAAGAAAGCAGGCATAAACCACTTAATTAGAAAAAATTAAACAATTGATAAAGCACGGAGAGGTCAGTTCCTGAACTGGTTTACAGGTGGAAACATTAGACTAGTTTGAAACATACTGGAAATGAGAAAGTTGTCCTGTCTTTTCAGAGCTAAAACAGTAAATGGAACTCTGAATTGCTACTTACGGATTAAAGGTTTCCATTTGATTTTGGGAAGAGGAATAATTGCATTATCATTCCTGGATTCCAGAGCCTTTGGGTTAGTTGGGAATTTCTCAGAAATTCTGACTGATGACTGAAGATACAACTGGCCCCTGTACATACCTAAGTAATAATAAACCAGAGAGCATATTAGTCTTAAGATTTAGTTCTCTTCACCCCCAGAATAAAATCACCCAGTTAAATTATGTGGTTAAAAACATTTTTGAAAATACTTCTTTATGATCTGAGAATCTGAGATACTGACTCAGACTGCTAGGCTGAATGAATTCAAGTAACATGCTCCCTCTGTTCTAGAAAAATAAGATATTGGGACATCTTATTTTCACTGTTGGGCAGCTGGTGCTACAGAAAAAATCCAGCATTTTTTAAGAGCTATAAAGCAGCTTGGGCTTTGCATAGGTAAGACCTCTTTCAAACTTCTTCATGCTGGCGCAGATTAACCCTCAACCAGGAAGGCTGGAACAATCTGTCTTCTTCCTAGTATTATTCTTTATCTGTGTAACCACTAAGAGGAAAGCTACAAGGTGTGAAGACTTCTAGCAAAGGTCTAAGGCAAACAAAGTCTTAGAAAATAAAGCATGTTTACGTCCCAGAGACAGACAGACAGCTGAGAGGAAGAAGGACCTGGGGCCACTCTATTTCAAATTGCCACAATCCACATCAAATGGATTCTGACAGCTGGCTTAGTCATGTAAAATCTTAACTGAAATGTCTTCATGGTAAGTTACTGTAATCAGTGTAGAGGAAGAAATGAATGTGACAAATTAGCAGGCTGGAGGAAGACACTGCTTATTGCTTATCAAGCATAAGACTGCCTTGTTACTATAAACCAGCTTTGAAAGTTTTAAGACTTTCAGTCATCTCCCATGTACTGGAACTACAAAGCAGAGAACATTTCAGAATCAAAATGGAAAAGACTTATGGTTTTGAAATGTTTTGGTTTTGAAAAAGGAACAAAAATAAAAATTAAAAAAAAATCAGTCTTTTCTCTGTCACTGTTTAGGCTAAACAGTCACAGATATTAATTCTGTCATAGCCAAAGGTAAACTGTACCTTCTGGAATTGTCAGAATTTCTAAGATGTGTACACAGAACTCTGAATGGTAACAGCAAAGATGACCAGAGCAGGCTAGAGAGAGATCAGAACACAACTCTACCTTTTGCAAGCCTTTAAATCAAGCCTTTCTGGAATATATATGCCAGTGAAGCCTCAGTTTTGGGGCTTTGTAAAGCAATGTGGGTTAAATTTAACAACCTTCATCATGCAGAGTATCAGTCTGGACATGTTACAGCTCCTCTTAACTGCAATCTACAGATACGAAAATATCTGCTTTACCACAACCTCAACAGAGAAAAGAATAAAGTTCACTACAGAAAGTGCTGCAGTTTCTGTCTCACCCAAATAGACGCTGGATTCTGTGGCCCCTCTGGCAGCTTCCACAAGATCTTCTTCATCTTCCAATACTTCATTGTTCGTATAACTTGTGTCATCAAACAGACTGATTGGAATTACTTTGCCATCCTTAAGCAGCCACGCAGAAGCAATTGGAGTGCAAAACTGAAGAAGAGAGAGGTAACTGAAACATTAATGTTGTATTAACTAGACACTATATAAGAATAATGTTAAACAATGTGCTTAAATTCCTTGGTTTTGTTTTTGTAGCAGATGTAGCAGCTCAAAGTCAGAACTTCAGTTAAAATATTACAAGCAGATGTGTACTTCTTTACAAGACAGCACCCGAAACCCAAGAGGAAAGACATCACCTATGATGCTGCAAAACTTCTACTTTTGTAACATTTAATATTCTTTTTCTTCTACCTGGTATTCCCATTCCAGATGTCCTCCTCGTCTGTTAAAAGCCATCACCTTCCAGTCAGCTACTGAGACCTTTATCACTGTATCTTTCATCATAGCTTCCTGCTCGTCCACATCTGAAATAATTTTTGTTTCTTCTTTGTTCATATTTGATTTAAAATTGCTCTCAATATATCCCGCTCGAGTTTCAATATCTGGGACGTAGCGTAGCTCAAAGTGACCAACACTGAAATTCCACCTTAAATAAAAAGAGAAAAACTTCGTAGAAACAACTTGTATATTCCAAGAAAGTCCCAAATCCTCCATCCAGAGGATTCTTAAACTGAATTACCTATAATTGGCCCACATTTTCACAGTAAACTCTCATATTGTCAAATGAGCACAACTGTGCCAGGAAGGGGAGTGCCAATCCAGAATACAAACTAAGCAAGCTGAGAAATCTTGTCCAACATGATGAGCGAGTTGAGAAAACAGCTGGTAAAGTAGGGCCAACGCCATTGAAAGGTTTAGTATATGGAGAGGGCAATTAAAATCATCAAGGAGTACAGCTGGGTCTGTTCAGTAGGAAAACGTTATGTAGCTGATGAAAGCAACAAGTATAAAGCATTTAAGAAGCAGCATTCTACACAAGACATTCTTCTTCATTAATAAAGTGGATTTAATTTGAAACATAAGGTTTTTCAAGATGTGGGAGGGCCAATGCTTTTTTTGTTTGTTTTAATCCCACACACAACCTAACACAGGATATCTCTGCCAGGTACTTAATGGAAATGGGACCACTCATGTCCCGTAGGTTAGCACCAAAAAAAGACAACTGCTTAAGGAACACAGAGTTGTCTTGCACAGTCAAAAGCTCTTTAATTTTTGCAAACCAACAAATCAGGGCAAAAGCTGAAAATTATTTTCAGAAGGAATCATTCTTTTTTCCATGATATAGCCCAATGCTGCAGAAAAGATGCAGATGGAAAAGGATGGCAAGTTTGTTTCTTCAACAGCAAGAAGGGGGAAAATATTTCTTGAACAGTATGTTTGCATACCCCAAGTTTCTTAGGACCAGTCTAGCAAGCAAGAGCCCAGCCTCTCTCCTTAAAAGAATTTAGACCCTTAGAGTAAAAGTTTGGCATATTTATATATTCAGTTGATTTATTAAAAATTTTTCTTTCTCTGGATTAAAAACCCAGATCTATCCTGTAAACTCCATAGCAGCCGTACCATGTCACCAGGGAAGCACCTTTGTTCCTGATTACAAAGAAGGGAGGATTCTGGTGCACAAGATGCTGTACTATATTTTTGAAAGAGATGTATGAAGGAAGAAGCATGTTTTTATGAGATACCTCTTCCTGCCTGTTCAAGAAACAGAATCCAAGATTTCTCTTTTCAGACATCTGATCTGCTAATCTCCTAGAGTTCTAACAAGGTTATCTCTGATACACTACAGATGCACGACCTGTCAAATCCTGCTGCAAACAGAAGAGGGAGCAGAGGAACAGGGAATGAGTAGTTCTCCAGTAAACTATTAGGCAACTACTGTATCTATGCATGACAAACAGCCTTTTAAGCATGTATTTTATGAATTGAGTTTGGGGATTTTTTTAGTAGAATATATGTCTGTAGTTCTATAGAAATCTTGATGTATTAAAACTTCACCATGACAGCATTAGGAAAATCACAGACCAAATCAGTTCCTACAGCTTGTGAAGAACAGCCCACCTACGCTATGAAATGAACAAAGCAGATGTAAGGATAGGACTTTTAAAAAATAAGACTGACTACATTTTAATGTATCAACTTAAATGAAAGCTAAAGACATCAAGTATATAAAAAAACAGTTACCATAAGTAGATAAAGAACTTAAAAGTGAATTGGTAGGTCATAAGACAACTTTCAAACTGTTTCCTTTCATACAAAAATCAACAGTAGGAACAAACATTAAGACGTTTGCTTTGCGTAGCAGAGCACTGACAAACTTTTGAGGTATGCAAGGACAAGGAAAGAAATTTTCATTTGATTTAGAGGGAATAAATACGTACACGTATCTTTTCTGTCTAATCATCTATAAAACTGAAGTGAAAGGATTTTTCAAAAGCAGTCAAGAGCAAAGGGGTTAGATCCTAGCCAATGGCCTGGTGCATTCCTTTGGTTAAAAATCTAAACTCCCTTGTGCAATTCCTACTCCAATGAAAGTAAAAAGACGGTCAAATCCTTAAAACACTACATATTAAGAACTTATCTCTATCAGATAGTTTCTGAACAATTCTAACACTTACTTTTCATTGCCACTGCGTGGTCCAACAGCACGGACTGTTTTCTGGGTTCGGTGTAACAGCAGCGTCTCTTCCTGTTCTGTCTCATCGTCATCCCACCGGCGACAGCCCATGGCTGAGCAGATGTACTTCACCTAAGGGACAAGGCAAGAGACTCACACTTCCAAGCGCTTCCAAGTTCCAAAGAACTTCCAAGACAAACAAATGTAATCAACAGCAATATTGAAAGCTAACAATCCTTACAACACGTTTTTGGCTCACAATTTGGAGCGCTGTGATTTCAGATGCTCGACTTGAGGGATGTTGAAAAGCCTGGTTTAAGAGATAACAGCTTTTCAGAACTAGAATTTTCAGAAGATTCTAGTAAATCTACCATTTGGGCTATTTTGTCTATTGTTTGACTGTGTTTTGCACATATTTCTACTTTGAAAGAAATCTTGGCTTTCTTTTCCCACTATTTCTATAGGCAGCGAAAACACATTCCTACAAGACCCACAGCATGATTCTGCTTTTGTGCCATACTGGTCTCACCATAATTCTATTAGCTTAAAATTAAGTACTTCTGACTTACATAAAATAGCACAGAGCCTTCCCCGTTTGCCTTGTCAGCTATTAAAGGGGAAAGAAGACCTTATTTAACTCTCAGTCACACAGACTTTGCAGCAGTCCCAATCTCAAACAGAATTTGAATTATATGGGCAATTTTATTTTGAAAACTGAGTCAGACACACTTCCAGGAAGCCTGAATTGACATCATACTGCCAAAGACAACAGATTGCCCAAACTCTTAACAGGGAAGAATCATATTTCCTGTATGAGGCACCTTTGCTACTGGGAGCATAAGCCAGGAATCAAAGCAAAACCCAAAATTTCCACTTCCTGAACACTGGGGAAGGAGCAGTCTGTTCACGCACAGTGCCCTCTGCTATCAATTAGGAAATCAAAATGACTTAATGAACTTTTTGTCTGTGTTTTTGCAAAATACACAATTTTTAACCAATGGATTTCAGAAGAAAAACACCTTCTGAACTAGTCAGCTAGCAAGTACTTTTCAACTTCACTTTTGCATATGACTTTAAAATGTAAGGAGAACTTCTTCTAAGAGACTGGCAACTCACTGATAACTACAAGTCTGAAACTTTTGAGTATGTTGAATGTTTTTGTTTTCAACCAGCTATCCCTCATTAGTTGTGAAAAATCTGAAATCAGTTGTGAAACAAGTGAATCACCTAAAATCTTCTTTGATATGCAGTAAGCTGAACTGCAAAGTCTACTTCAAGCAGAATTCTACTTTTTTCCCCCCTCACTCACCTCTGGTCACAAAACTCCTGCACCTCCCCTTGTGCTGGCTCTGGCACTCCCCTACTCCCTTGGTGAGCTGGCTACAGGTAACCCAGCACAAAACTAATCCAATGAAAAGTGAAGTTTTCTGATGGGTTAGCAAGTTGAATCAGCTTAGCAAAGGGTGAGCCAAGTGTTAAAGCCAGCACAGGGGATATAGCAGGGGCTCACAGGCAGGAGGAGACTGCAGTGAGGGGCTCACCAGCTGTGAGCCTTACTCCAGCCTGCTACATTTGCTTCTCAAGAATCATAGAATCATTATGGTTGAAAGGGACCTCCAGGGTCATCAAGTCCAACCTTTATCCCATCATATTCCTAACCATTGGACCATTAGACCATGGCCTCAAGTGCCTCATCACCCCGTTTGTTGCACACCCCCAGGGACGGTGACTCCACCACCTCCCTGGGCAGCCCATTCCAGTGCCCAACCACCCTCTCAGGAAAGAACTTCTTCCTAACATCCAACCTAGACTTCCCCTGATGGAACTTGAGGCCATTTCCTCTGGTCCTGTCATTAGCAATTTGGGAGAAGAGACCAACACCAGCCTCACTACAACCTCCTTTTAGGTAGAAGCTCAGGTTCTGCCCTTTTGTGCCATGCAGTTGTATATTTGAGCTGTACCGCAGTTTAAATCTCAAGAGCAACCTATTTGCAAGACAGTGCTCAACACACATACCCAAGGCTCTTACCTTCCCTGAGTATGAGCTCAGCCCATAGGTTGTCAAAGACTTTCCCCCAACTAAGACAACGTCCTCGCCAAATTTGTAGGATGACTCGAGAAGAGATTCGACTGTGAAAGGAACTGCTTCCATGCTTTCTCGATCCCGATCCCACTGGAAGAGGTCCCCATCCAAGGAAGGGATTATCATCTTATTTCCAAATACCTAAAATAATTGAATTGAAGGTTAGCTACCATTTAACCACAATTTTATCAAAACACACAGAACACAAATGGAAACAGAAATGTTGTATAAGCAAGTACAGTGCATTATATTCCAGTGTCCTAATTTATGGGTTTGTATCCCAGAGTCTTATCTTTCAGTTATACTGCAGACAGAATAGTTTCAGGCACTCAAATCAAATCCTTATTTCACTAATCTTAGTTAAAAAACAGTTCCGAGTGTGACACTTCTTCTACTTTCAGCAAACCATTTTTAAGCTCAATGAGTTGATAGATCAGTATTCACCCAAACTGTAGAAAAGATGATACAGGGAGAAGCATTCTTGAAGAGACAGTCACTGGTTAAAGAGCAAATTCTGCAGATTATTTGTAATAGTTTCAAGCCAGTGGCATTGTAGGTAAAGTTCTAGTTCATTGTTGGTTATTTTCCCAGAGCTACATCGCTGCTAAACACAGAATCAATCATTCTCTCCAGATCAGCAGACTGAATTTGGTTTTATAGCAAAGCTGTATGTGAACTCTTTTACACTCAATGACCACTGCACATCCACCCTCCTGGAAAGCAGAGAGATAAATTAATCGAGATCAGAGCTCACATTTCACCTGTGCCTTTCCAGGCAGTTCAATCTAACTTCTCCACCCCGGAATTCCTTATATATTCCTTATATA
>VZRW01005316.1:0-26454 GCA_013398125.1 Aegotheles bennettii
CCCAGCAGATCCTTGTTTAACCAAGTTTAGTTTATCAGCAAGTTATTCCCATGAATAGGAGACAACATTGTCACTTTATCTTAGCAGGCATTCTTGCTGATCCTTTATCCAGAGGACTCTAATGTTAATAGAACCATAACCATTGTTTGAAACCATCCTTTTCTGTCAACATTCAAGGTCAGATTGGATGGGGTTCTGAGCAAGCTGATCTAGTTCAAGATGTCCCTGTTCATTGCAGGGGGGCTGGACTAGATGACCTTTAAATGTCTCTTCCAACCCGAACCATTCTATGATTCTGTAACCTCATAATTTTTAGCAAGAACATTCCTATTTGATAAAGAATGCTGCAAGAGAATCGGTCAAGTAATGCAAAATATCACTTGCTAAACTTGCTTATTTCTTAGCAACAACTGACAATACGAAAATTCTGTTTTATCACATCTTCTGTGTACTTGTTATTTATTGTACCGTAAATTTCAGCAGAATACAAAATACTTGTAACGCAAAATCTTATGAAATTCTAAACTTAGAACATTTCTAAATTTCTAAGTTCCATGGTATAAGAATTGCTTCTCTGAAGCAAAGGATGATAATGCACCAGTATTGAGCACTTACATACAGAATAAGCTGATTAGCTTATTCAAATTGTCTAAACTAGTTTAGCATCTTGCTTGTTATAACATGTACAAAAATTGCAAAGCACATGAATTAGTCCAAATTCTAGTGCCCAAGATACTCAGATGTATTTTCAAAATTCATATACAATATGAACATCTGTAGAAAGCAAGAATTTTCAAGAAATATTGAAGAATCATTTAACTAGCTGAAAAACACACTAGAATAAAAGATAGTTTAAGTATATAAATAGGAGGAAGCACCAACAGAATTACTCATACACAATAACTGTACTGAAAATTCAATCATCCAAATAGGATTGCGTGGTAAAAGACAGCACAATGACAAGCACCTGTCAAAGCACCTACAAACTCTATGATGTGGAAGTGACATCTAAATACCAAACAATACATGTAATCATGTGTGTGTATATGTAGATACATATCTAGATCTATTTTCCCTGGCTACGTATGAATTCTATATTCATATTTTTAAATCACCCTCCGACTTCAAGGAGAGCAAAGGCATAAAGAATTTTTCATTACAAAATACAAATCCATAAATTAATACATCCTGTAAAAAAAATAAATTGTTTTCTTAAGTTAATTAAGAAACCTTTAAGAAAAATAATCACGTGCTTTACTTTCAACTTATCTGTAATATTCTCTTTTTGAGAAGTTCACATCAGGAGCTGAAAAGTGACAATTTGAATTTAACAAGCACAACAGGTTGCCAAACTAAGATTACATCTAACAATGTTTCCCAGTGTACCAGGCTTTTTCATGCTCTTGCTGACCTTTCAACACGTGGTTCAGAGACTACTGGATTAGAGCTGTTAACAAGTGACAGGTGCAGCCAATTAACCAAGCAATGATGTAACGGTGACTTCCAGTCCTAAGCATGAGGCTTGTTCAGCAAATGATGCTTTTCCATCAATGAGCTCAGTATGGCTGCTTATCAGCCAAACTTAAGAAGAACTTCAAAAGCTCTCTACTGCTGATATACTTCTCATTAAAAAGTGATTTTGCTGTGAAATTATCCAACTGTGACTATGGTATGCTTTGCTGTTCTCCAACTTGGGAAGTTGTCAAACAAAGTGCATTAACCATTTTACTGAGAGGATCATAAATTTTCAAGTACACAATGAGGCAAAATAAGAACTAATGAAAACAGTGGTAAGAAGTGCATGTCAGTTTAAATCTCTTAAGAAAGGACACAAGAAATCAAGTAGCTGCAATATAGCCAAGCAATGAGTAAGAATAGAAATATTTTGATATCACAATTTGGAATATAGTGTTTGTTCGACTTCAGTTCTTCATGAAGGTACAAATCATTTTTAAAACAGTTCAAAACTAAATCAGTCTATAATCCTATCAATAGTCCTTTCTTAATGGTAGTTACTATGTAATCTATAGTGATTAAAACTTTTCTGTGTGTCTTTTCTGTTACAATTTGAGTCAGAATTATAGGAAAGCATTGAAGGTCTGCTTACCTGAGGATGTAATTCCACTACCAAATTAGCCTGTCTAGATCATTACTGTTTCATGTTTTAACTGGTCTTATGTCTTTTTAATGGATGAGTATATATTAAACTGTAGCTTCTTCAAGATTCATACTTATTTTATTTATTCACTATTTCTCACCAAAAAAAAAAGAAAAAAAAGAATACTGCTATATAAAATACCTAAGTAGAAGCTACTAGATTTTCTGGACCATGAACAACCCCTCTGGTTAATTGTAGACTATAAATACATTGTCATCACAGATCTAACTGAATATACTAAAAGAAGTATGTAGTTCCATAAACTATGGAAATATGTAGTTCCATAAAAAGTATGTAGTTCCATAAACATATTATCACAATACCTCATAGCAGTCAATGAATAACAATGGGGAACAACTCAGTCTTAATGCAGAGTGATACAAGCAGGTCAGTAAAGAGGGACAGATAGTGTTTTGGTATCCACCTCAAAGTCACAGTAGCAGCAAGCTGCAGGTATGTATTCTTTGTATCCAGGCTTAGGAAGAGACATGCCACAAAATCCACCCTCATCTATCACACACCTGCAACAGAAGATGGTATAGACACTCAGCACTGAGTAAGCTGGGGACATGGCATGACTTACTAGTCCAACCCAGCATCAGTCACTGTTGACCTGAAGAATCATATGAATACAGCAGGAGATTACAAAGCATCTAGCCAGACAAACATCTAACAACATATGTAACAGTCATCTCCAAAGACAGACTAAGTCTTAAAAGGGCAAAGATTGCTGTAATCATAGAATCACAGAATCACTTTGGTTAGAAAAGACCTTCAAGATCATTGAGTCCAGTCATCAACTCAGGACTAGTCCTGAATCATGTTCCCAGGGGCCACATCCAAACATTTTTTGAACATTTCCAGGGATGGTGACTCTACCACTCCCCTAGGCAGCCTGTTCCAATGCCTGACAACCCTTTCAGTAAAAAAATTTTTCCTAATATTGAGCTTGAACATCCCCTGATGCAACTTGAGGCCTTTCCCTCTTGTCCTATCATTTGTCACTTGGGAGAAAAGACCAGACCCTCCCTCACTCCAACCCCCTTTCAGGCAGTTGTAGAGGGCGATAAGGTCCCCCCTCAGCCTCCTCTTCTCCAGACTAAACAACCCCAGCTCTCTTAGATGCTCCTCATAAGCCCTGTGCTCCAGGCCCTTCACCAGCTTAGCTGCCCTTCTCTGGACCCACTCCAGCACCTCAATGTCCTTCTTATAGTGAGGTGCCCAGAACTGAACACAGTATTCCAGGTGCAGCCTCACCAGTGCAAGTAGAGAGGGATTATTACTTCCCTAGTCCTGATGGCCACAGTATTTTTGATGCAAGTCAGGATGCCATTTGCCCTCTCCGTTATCTNTGATACAGTCCAGGATGCCGTTGGCCTTCTTGGCCACCTGGGCACACTGCTGGCTCATGTTCAGCTGTCTGCCAGCACCCCTAGATCTTTTTCTGCCAGGCAGCTTCCCAGCCACTCTTCCCAGAGCCTGTACCTTTGCATGGGGTTGTTGTGGCCCAGGTGCAGGATCCAGCACTTTGCCTTGTTGAAGCTCATGTAATTGGCCTCTGCCCATCGCTGCAGCCTGTCCAGGTCCCTCTGTACCTTCCTACCCTCAGGCAGATCTACACTCACATCCAACTTAGTGTCATCCACAATTTTACTGATGGTGCATTTGATGCCTTCATCCAGATCATAGATATTGAACAGAACTGGCCCCAGTACAGAACCCTGGGAGACACCGCCGGTGACCGGTCACCAACTGGATATGACTCCATTTACCACCACTATTTGTGTTGGGCCACCCAGCCAGTTTTTAATCCAGCAAAGGGTACTCCCATCCAGGCCATGACAGTGAGTTTCTTCAGGACAATGTTGTGGGAAACTATATCAAATGCTTTACTGAGGTCAAGAAGGATGATGTCTACAGCCTTCCCCTCATCTACCAGGTGGGTCACCTTGTCATAGAAATGAGACACAAAACCAGACACAAACTCTAAAAATAACTGGTTCTTTCTCAGGCCAGGTTTGTCATCCCTCCCTTATGTTCCAAGCATGCAAACTTGGTGCAAAGGCAGCTAACTTCGTGGTTATCGACTAAGGTCCAACATGATCTACCAGTCTAACTCAGCTTCAGATACACTAGACCAAGGATGGCTCCCAACAAGACTCTTGCATACCCTGGTAACACATTTCCCAGTATTCTGAGAGGGCTTTTCATGGATTTTGTTTGTTTCTTTTCCCCAGGTAAATAGATATATTCCACTTAAGCTCAGTATGTTCCAATATTCTGGTGGGTTATGAGCATTACACAGAAATGTCTAGTACCTTTCTAGAAGTTGGATTGGGTTCAGTCTAGATGTTGCAGAAATGGAATCAATAAGCCATGCTGACCCCACACACCACAAATGATCAACTCTATTGATCTAGGAACATGTGCAAGAATGAACAAGCTTACTCCACATGTCACTTGATAGGCTGGGCAGGACCTACTAACTTTGATTCCACATTGCAGTAATGTGGTTTATACAACTTTTAAAATTGAGTTCTCTCTGCAGCCCCATTTCCGTAACACTGCACAAAATCCACTAAAATTGAGACTGCCTTCTCACCTACTCTTGCAGCAATACTTCTTTCTTTTGCAATGTCCCTTAGCTAAAAACACAGCAGCATGCTGCATTATTCTCTTCTGCCCAGTTTTATGACCTCTATCTCTCTGCCCCCTCCCTGGCAGTGTTGAAGGCCAGGTTGGATGGGGCTTGGAGCAACCTGGTCTAGTGGGAGGTGTCCCTGCCCATGGCAGGGAGTTGGAACTAGATGATCTTTAAGGTCCCTTCCAACCCAAACTATTCTATCATTCTATGGTTCTATGATGCCTCAAAGCAATTCCCCTAATTTATTGGAAAGGGAAGAGGTAGTGTCAGTAATTGTCTGAGCTCTGGGACCCGAGAGAACCAGAAAACTTGCCACAGGGAAAGAAGGCAATGGTAAGAGACAAATGAAAACTCATAAGCTAGAGCCAGCTCTGTGAAATTGTGTATTTTGTACTGCTGTTCCCACTGCAATTAACTTTGTTTTACCAGAGTTCTTCCCCCATGTGAGATGCTCTAATATCCCTGAGAGTAACAAGCTGACTGGATAGCTATCCTGTATCATTAGTCAAGCCCTTTAACAGCTTCTTGGTAACAAAGGTAGCCTACAAAATGTCATTCTCTATAGAAGATGGCAATACTTGGTCTAGTTATTAGTAAAGGTAGCCCTTTTGTCATGGTATCCTTCAGTAATACAAGAAGAAACTAAATTAATTCACCAAATCATTTTTCTATTGGGTGATCATTCATAGAGACACCTATTTTCAACTCCAAAGGAACATTACTTTCTAACGAGAATTTTATTTAAAAGGAGGCCCTAAATATATGATATTTGGCCTTGATGCTTTGATTTTACCAGCATCTTTAATTTTATATTCAAGGTCCAGGTAAATATAAAGAATAAACAGCTGCACAGAGAAAAGGGTAAAGCCGGTTATTTGCAATTCGTTGCAAATGACTGAATAAAAAATGGTACCAATCAGGAAATTATATATCTTTTCTTAACTTGGCCTCAGATGTTATTTTAACAAGGTAAAAATACTTTTAAATAGAAAAAGGATCATTAAAAAACTATTGTCCATTTATTTATGACAACAGACACAGCTAAACTTACACAGAAATGCATCTTTGAGCCACGTATCCGAGAAAAAACTACATTTCTCAATTTTGTTTTTATTTCAGGGATTAAAGTCCAAAAAAATGGAAAAGGACTTACTATCTAGGGAAAAAAAAAAGATTCAATAGCTCTTCTTTCTGTTCTCTGAGGAAGCCAGGTTTGACGTCTAAAGATGATATATTTTTCTGCCTTCTTGAGTTACCCCGAAATAGAAAGAACAGCTACTAAAAATTAAACAGTACAAAAAAAAAAAAAAANAAGCATCAGAGCAATTTGCATCCAAGTGTTTTTTAGAAGATGCTTGAAGAGATTTCTGAGCCATGGGGAATGCTGGTTGTGAATAACCCAGGAAGGAAATTCTAGAGAAGCAGGGGGAGAAAGAAAAGAAAGAAACCGTAATGTTATACAATAAAGAGAAAATATAGCTCATAACTATAAACCTGACATTGATAAACTGTTCTTCAGCAAAAATAACAGAATCATTAAATTAGAACAATGAAAAAATTACTTTATTTCTACTACTTGCAGACATAAAGAATAGAGAGACTGTCAAAACTACCTGGTGCAAAGGAAGAAAACAGCATAATCTCTGACCAAGTTTACACATGACAAAGACTGGGGAAACAGGAAAATGCCACAAAAGGAAGGTTAATGCATGATCTCCTTAATTTATCAAACAAAGCTCAAGAGTGATCCAGTCACAGTTTGCAAATGAAGATGAATGTGCTAATAGAAGGCTAGCAGACAAGTCATAAAGAGTTTAATGGCTCTAAGATGAGCAAAACTGCTATTATTTATTTATTTAACAAGAAAGGCACTTACCAAAGAAAATTTTAGTGGGGTATCTTTCAACATAAGTTTCTACATTAAAATGGGATTTTTTTCCACCAAAAGATAAGAGTGAGATAAAAGAATTTAAGAGACTTGTTTGCTCTATTAGATAAAACACTGGATTAAATGATCATAGCAGTCTTTTATGCCTTATCCTCTCAAAGTCCAGGCTTTTTGGATGTTTTCCATTTTCGTCAGATAAACAGCTTCTTCTCATTAGAAGCAGATATGCCCTTATAAGGACTCAAGTTGGGTTTTCTTTATTTCTGCTGACACAAATTCTGTTCAGAATCTTGATTAACACATCTTAGATTTTTTTTCAGATAATCAATGCAACTGCTTATGATGATAGTTTTCATGAAACATTTCTGATAAAACAACTAAAATATTTTTCATGCTTACAATTATTAGGAAAATCTATTATGTTCTCCACACTTAAACTTACTTTAAAGTCAAGTGATCATAAAAAATCAGTTTGTATACACTTTTTATGGAACTCATGCACCAAATTCATTAAAGTTACAGTTGCTGAATAAAACACCACAGTGTTTTTATCTCAAAACCAATTCATTTTATTTACATAGCTTTGTCTTAATTATGTGCAAAGGATTCTGATGAAAAAGGGAGTATTTCAGTCTGTACATATTCTTGACTCTTGACCAATAAGAAGTCTGCTTGGCAATGAACCTCAAAAGTTCATTCTTCAAAATATAATTCCTAAAGTTTATTGTAATACTTATTACCATGTTTAGTCAGTTTTACTGAATTCAGACTCAGTGAACTAGTAAGACTACAAATTACAGAAATCATGACACTGCAGCAAAAGGTTGGAGGGTCTAGCTTCTGTCTTGTTTTACTCCCTTGTTCTCAAATAATCTCCTGTATCCTCAGAGAAAAAAACTTGAGCTGCAAGAAATTATCCAATTTACCACTCATTTCAAGCAAGTAATCTCATAGAAATAAGATGGACAAATTCAAATTCCATAGTCAACTGTAGCAGTACAGATACTTTCACACACAAATCTTAAAATTGTTGATAATTATGAAAATATTTTGCATAAATATCTACGACGGATATAGATTACACTTAGAAACACAGGGCACTGAAGTGTGCTTCCAAGTATGCAATTCAGAAATGTAAAAATATCACTTCACAAGACTATTAGCAGAATAGTAGCCATATTACTATCCTATCAAAATTCTCAGTAAGGCTGCTTTTCAGTACAATACAGGTGTGTTTTCACGAGGAAACAATAATTTTTACTGTCTCTATGACCATAAACTCCATGTACAGTGCCCTATGTTGAGATCTAATACTATTTACACTAGTGTAATTCAATACAAAATCCAAGAAATCAGTACAAAGAGGCGGAAACCAATACATATCATTATTGACTGCATAGAATCACAGAAAAGTTTTGGTTGGAAAAGACCTCCAGGATCATCAAGTCCAACTGTTAACACAGCACTGCCAAGTCCCACTAAACCATGTCTCTAAGCACCACATCTACATGTCTTTTAAATACCTCCAGGGATGGTGAATCCACCACTTCCCTGAGCAGCCTGGTCCAGTGCCTGACACCTCTTTCAGTGAAGAAGTTCTCCTAATATCCAATCTAAACCTCTCCTGGCACAACTTTTGCCCGTTTCCTCTTGTTACCTGGGAGAAGAGACTGACCCCTACCTCGCTTCAACCGCCTTTCAGGCAGTTGTAGAGAGTGATAAGGTCTCCCCTCAGCCTCCTTTACTCCAGGCTAAACAACCGCTGTTCACTCAGCAGCTCTTCATAAGACCTGTGTTCCAGTCTCTTCACCAGCTTTGTTGCCCTTCTCTGGACACACTCCAGTACCTCTGGACACGGTCCAGACCTGCAGCCTCACCAGTGCTGAGTACAAAGGGACAATCACTTCCCTAGTCCTGTGTTGAAAACACAGTTGATCAACTAATAATACTAATAACAATAATAATTTACTGATGCTTTGCAAGTAAAATGCTTCACAGCTTAAGTTAAGTATGTGTTATCTTAACTGGAACAGTACGCAACCAAAGTTGCCATTTTTATCCAAAAAAATTTAAACTGTGAAGTTTAACAAATAATGGTAAAATAATTGAATCTAAAGGATAGTATTAATATGAATATTTAAATTGTGGAAAACAAAACATCATGCCAGATAATCACATTCACTCTTCACAAAAAAACCCCATGCAAAACAAAAAAGAAACCAAACCAAACTAAATTAAGTAACTTGAATTTCTTTACGAGAGATTTTGCAGTAGCAGCATGTAAGTATTTAACAATACGTTTGTGAAAATCCATCAACCAGTAATAAAATGTCAACAAAACAGACTGCAATTGCAACTACTACCATTTACAACAAAAATTAGGCTGTTCATGGTAGAAACAGAACACACACATTGCTTTAATTTCCATACAATTTGCTATATGATTTCAACTTAAAACACAACTATAGCCTTCTCATTCTGGGAATTCACAACTGGGAGGAAACAGTACTATTATCATGCAAAAAATCAGAAAGAACAATTTTTGCAAGACTGGATTTGAAAAGTTCACTGTAGAACTTAGTCCAAGCATGCCAACCTATAAATATGGTCCACAATGATCCATTCAGGAATACCTGACAGCATTAAAGATTAAGACTTAAAACCATAAGAACAGTGCAGCGCTAAGGGTTTTATTTATTCCTTCTTTTTTTTTTTTTCTTTTTCCTGGAAATATTAACCAAAGAGAATAGATTTCTAAGAATGAAAATGTATATTTCACAAGCATCTGCGTGGAAAATTGAGGGTCGATGTAATATATTCTGGTCTTCAGTTCTAGAAAATATCACTACTTTTTTTGCTTTTAAATATAAGTATTGAGTTGTCTATCGAGCTAGAAAAGTAAATGCCTATAACAAAATTCTGAATTTGATTGCTAGAAACATTGAAGAATCCTTTAACCTGAAACAGCATTCCTGAAATCACATCTAAGATTCATATAATATCCACCAGAAGTATGCAAGCATCAATGCAGCTAGCAATATATAATTGATACAAATTTCTGTGAAAAACCTTGAAAATGCCCCCTTAAAATAAAAGAAACAGACTAAACATAACTACCATCACTAGCTATTGAAGTTCTTCTCAAATTATTTCATTTACCATTTTCAAAGAAAATAGGTTTAAACATGAGCAGACTAGCAAAGAAAGTCTTCAAAATTTCTTCCAATATTCTTTCTATGTCCACATTCAGAAGCAATATGAGAAAAATGTAAAACTTTCAAAAAAAGTAAATTATCTAGATACAAATGCGTTCACAAAAAATAAACATATTTTTAAACAGAAAATCAATTCATTATTGTACTTAAGGACAGGCACCATTTAGCTTAAAAATTTCAAAGTAATTTTAAAAAGTTGATGTATTACAAATGAAACAACCTCCATCGTACTACATAAGAATCTTTTAAACAGAGTAAATATTCTGCAGTGGAATTCAACTCTAATTTAGTAACAGACTGCCAGCAGCTACCTTCCTCCCAAATAATGTAAAATGCTGTGAGGAATAGCTAACAAAGAAAACTGAAAATGAAAATTTACCCAGGAAATGGGAATGGAAGTGATCTTCAGTATGCCCAACTGTTAAAGGAAAGTGACAGTGAAATGAAAACAGAGTAAAAGCCTAAGAACAGTAGGGAAAGGACTAAAAATCTGGTTGATTAAAATTTAGCTAGTGGCAAAGAATCAGACAATTATATTGCTGTACATATACAGCAGTAAAGGAAATGCCCTCCTGGAAGAAATCCTGTACAGTGGCTTGCTTTGGAAAGGTTGCTTATATACTTGTGGAAGAACAGGGGAAAGGGGAAGAGTGCTTTCAGCAAAAGAACCCCAAATCACCAAACATAAAAGATGCAAAAGAAAAAATTAACTACTCTGCATTGCACAACTCTCAGAGAAAGAGAGGTGAACCCCCTCTGTTGACCAAAGTGGAAGAAAAAAGAAACCTTCAATAACACTGTTGATTTATATAGGAATTTACATCAAGCTCATCACTAAGATAACACTATAATGCTGATGATGCTTTCATTAGAAACTGAATATTTCAGGCTGAAGAGAAAAAGTGCTTAGAAAGACAATTTGTTAAGATTCTTAAAAAAAAAAAAAAAGACAGAAAATCTATTATCCCCCTAGATTATCGGTGGACTCACAGACAATGCAGTGAAGATCTGTACTCAAAAAATTACCAGTGCATTAAGTGCTGTAAAACAGGATGGAGAACAACATGAAATATGGCTTTTTATCTAAGACAGTGTAATAGATGCAATCTTGGAGGTAAAGAAAAAGTGGTAGTCAATATCTTTACCATCTGAAAGATTTCCAAATCAAAACTGTTCAGCTCGTGAAGTTCGTAATTTATTCTGTTTTGTTATTACCAAACTACCATATACTATTAACTATGAAAAACTTAACTTTTTAGGAAATAATTGAATTCCATTTCTTTTTATTCACAAACCATTATTAATTATAAAGACTCCACAATCAGAATCTGAAAACCAGTATGACTTGTTCTACACGATATTAAAAAAACATATTACCCTCTTGGCTCTGTATTAAGGCATGTAAAATAACAAAAATATTGAATTATACCACAAATTGACTGTCTAAAGACAAACAGCAGATGTGATGAATAAAAAAAATGTTTGAACATACATCCTTCACTGCAGTACCACATTTAAGATGTAACTGCTTATATTTACAAAAAATGTATTCTGTAATAGCAACAGAAACCTCAAAATGCCTCTTCCCATGCTACTCAACTCTGCTGAAACAAAGGAAGGAAATGGAGCATGAACATTGAGCAATTAAAAAGTACATGGCTATACCACTGTTAAATCCGTCTTGTTATGTTACCAAAAAAAATAAAAAATAAATAAATCACATGTGCAGCTAAACAACTGAGAACACTCCAGCCCTTTGAAATTATATCTTACCCACAATATAGTGTTAACAAGTCACTTTATAATAAGGATTACACATTCTCACCTTCCACCATGCTAACTGCATTTTCACGGGTCATCTACGCATCCTTTTTTCCAGGTGACTAGACAAATGCACACACAAACTTCACCTAAAAATACACTGACTCTTGCCAAGTAGCAGCAGGATGAAATATACCACAGTAACAATCCCGTCTTTGTCCCAGGCTAACACTATACCTATTAACACGCTTTGATGCTTAGCCAAGAAAAATCTCAGTGCTGGGATTCTGGGTTTTGTGTCCAAACAATCTGGGTTTGTGTTTAATATAGTATAGTCTGCTTTTAAGTTACTGCCAATCATTAACTCTACAAAGAGTGTGTCTGGGATTACTTTTTCTTTACAATGAATGCTATTAACATAAAGAATACAGAAAAATCTACATTATTTTGAAAAGAATAAATGAATCATGCAATCCTTAGCACTAAGTAAATGGTCTTATTCAGAAAAATAAAGTATTTCTAAAACCAATTCTGAAGTAATCTTTCTTTCTTGTATGTCAGTTACACGTCTGAAATATTGAATTTCCTGAACAACATAAAAATGCATATGAAAAGGAACACAGTAGCTTTTTAAACTTAAGGACTCATTTTTACCAAAGGAAAAGAATTCCTTTCATTTTCTGAGATAATTAAAAAGAGAACCTCATCATTCACAAAGTAACTGATTAACAGTTTTAAAGAAGAATTGATAAAATTTAAAACATTAGACATAGCTAGATCAAATATTATTGTTTTCCTTAAGGAAAATTAGTCAGACTGAATTGATTCCTCATGCATTGATGAAAAGAAGTATGTAAAGCAAAAGACAATTATCAATTAAGTGTACTTTAAAAATATTAGTACTAAGATACTAATTGAGAAGATCAGAAAAATCCTAATAAACAAATGACGATGAAACATATAAGGATTAAAACAAAATTAAGTATCATTCAAGATTCTAGTCCCAGCAAGATGCCATCCCCCTTTCTTTCTAAGATTGCTATCTGTATCTTTTATGCAGCACGCTGTGGGCAGATCATGCATCCTTTCTACAGCACAAAAACTTGCTTAAAAGTCTCTTGTCTTTGACAGCTTACTTCTGGTCCTGGATTCGTAGCTGACTTTTTTTAATTTGATTTACTGGGACTGTATAAGCGATCTATTTTACAGGAACTCCATAAGCAGCTGCAACTCTGGGGAAAAAAATGGCAGGAAAAAGTGGCCAAGGGCACAGGAAAGGAAGGCGATAATCTCTTGAGACAGCCTTATGAAAAAAAAAAAAAGTTACTCAAATCCCAAGGGTAAGGACTTTTTCTATCATTTTAGCCACAATATTCCTTCCTCTCCTTTAGCCTTCATACCATAAAATGATTGTCAAATTCCAGTCCAAAGGAATTTCAGTGGTTCTCAGGCTTATTTCTATGAACTTTTACTTACATTAATAGTTTCACTGGAATCACCGAGTCATGTAAACATTTGCAGAAGTGAACAATTTCCACATGACTGTGGATAAATAGCAATTTTTAAATTAGGACTTTAGTTTCAAACCTATATTGAATTTATATGCCATGCTAAATCACTCAAAGCATACAAAACACACAAATTGTTGCGGAAGCCTATCAAAACTAACATCTGAAATGTAGGTAGGTATGACTGTAAGATATTGTATGACCTGTGGGTGAGTCTGTGTACGGTATAATTACAAAGTCAGGCTATCAAAACAAAAGATTCAGAAACTATTTAGCTTCTTTCAGACACTCTTGAAATGTATAAGACTGAATTTCTTTCTTTTACGTCTTACATCTAAAAGAAATTTGTGTGTGTGTGTGATTTTCTAGGTTAACACTAGCCATAGTCAGGATCAAGCAAAGCACTATAAAAATATCTAACATCCTTGTTCTGGGGATCTAATTTATAAAGACACCTTCACAAATGGACACACACAAAAAAATCTGTTTGTAAATTACAAAGATGTGTAAGTTTACACGTTTTCCCTTTTCTATTAGGTAGCTCCAGATACACCCATCTGTTTACCACAGCTGTGGCAATAAAGCACAACAGAAGTCACACAGACTTAAGAGTATTTAGAATTCAAGGGAGTTCCACCTGCAAGTCACGGGAGGCATGCACAAATCAGAACCAGTACAATGCACTTACAGTGTCAACTACGTATTATGCTCTATAATAATATTTCATAAAATATTATTTTGTCTACTAAATTTCTGACATAATCTCTAAATTCTTCAAAGGTAATGCCCTGGTTAAAGCATGTCAGAACTCTTGAGTTTGAGCTGAGCTTGGCCTATGTATGGCAAGGACTGTTTGTAGCAGCACCTACAGTAAAACTAGAAAAAGGTGTTAGTCTTGACAGCAGCTTTCTGTATTCTTATACTGTAAAATCAATTCATAATGGAATAACTTAACCCTCCCACACAGCTAATACCCCAAATTCTTTATATTTTTATTCAGGCACAGTCTTGTCCAGATTCCCAAAAAGTGCTCCTCTAGTGAAAGAACACTGTCCTTACATACACCGAAAATATTCATTTAGGTACTACCTGCACAATACAGAAATTATACCTCCTATGTGCTTGCCAGGTCTTCAAAGCCAAGTTCACATGCTTCTTGAGAGGCATTCATACAATGAACAAGCAAAATTGTCTAAATCAGCTAGTGTTCATGTTGTACTGTATCTAAGGCAAATGACTAACTCCTCTTGGACACACGTCGATCAAGATACAGAAAAACAGGAAGACTGAAATACTGCCAAACTGGTCTGTATGTATATAAGCGTATTTCACATGAACAGTACTTTCCACCAGAGAGGTACTGCTTCTCCAAAGAGCTTTTCAAACATTTCAAGCCAAGAGTGAAAGAGCAGAAATAGAAATCTATATCTAATAACTACTGAAGAACACCCAGTAGAACATTTAGAACAGCTCTAAGTATGCTTAGTGTAGTAAAAGCCACTAAAGGTTAGGATTTACGAGAAACATTTGATACCCTGCAATGAAACAGGACTAGCCAGAAAGATTTGTCACTTACATGCTCCCTTGAAAATCAGCATTATATAGGCTTTTGCACTTTTCCAGAAATACGGGATAGAACTTTACAGATTATGAAATACGTGCTGCATCCTACTTGAGAAAAGCTGCAGGGCAGTTCTGAAGAGCAAAAACTTCCTTGGGAAGTTTATAGGCTCTATTTTCCAGACAATAATTTCAGACCTTTCTGGTCTGCATATTGTGGGATAAAACTGCATAAAAGAAAGTGAGATTACAAAAGATAACATGTGACTTCTCTGATCTCTAATTGCAAAAATTTTAGTACATAGGATCCTCCCATAACACTTTAGTCTCTTGCAAGCCACAAGAGTTATAAGTTCACAAATATATAGGTGGCCTCTCAGTATCTAGCTTCCACTCTAATATAATACATATTCTATAATATAATATATATTCTCTAATATATGGTATAAAATATTTTATATATTAAGCTATGTTTTAATATACAACATATAGTACTCTTAACAGATGGAGCTCTGGGGATGCTGATGGCAAATTCTAGCTAAGTATCAAGCAAAAATTCTGAAATGTTACACTGATTACAACATACCTAAAAATCAAAACTCAGAGGGCAGGCTGGAAAATGCTAGAGACTATTCAGCAGAAGTTTTATGTTTAGCATAGATTTATAAAAGTATAGCACAGAGCATCTTAATACAAGGAAACACTGAAGAACAAATTAGAAGTATTCAGAAGTAAAGTTGGGGTTTTGTTGGTCATAAAATACTTTCTTCCCCAAACAAAGTAAAGATTACAGATCTTTAGTTAACCACCCTATTTGAAATATAGGCTACATAGAGCACAATGAAGTCAAACAAAAAGTGTTGTAACTCTATATCTGCCATTTTATGTCAGTGTATTACAGAGATTTGTTATGTACATCATTACCCACTGTTCTTAAATCAAGACAATGTACTTAAAATACACTCCTCTATCTAGAAAAGCAGAGGTAGAAAAAAGTCTGATTTCATGTCATCACTCACTTTGTAACTGTTCTAATTCAATATATGATTAAACAGATACTTTTGCATAAAACTGGAAATTTGCAATTTAATCTATTAAATTGTTTAAAATAGCTTTGAACACTTATTTTAGGATGGAGCACAAAATGGTCCACTCCAAGGAAGCTTAGCTGAAACAATGTAAGATGATTTCCTGCTTTGTAACTATCAATGTTTACTTGTTTTAAAAGAATACCCATACAAACCGAGCACAATAATCACACAGTGAACATGTATTTTTTGAATGATTTTGAATAAAACACAAATATTTACAAGTAAGTTTCCACTGTTGGATGAAACACAAGCATTACTCTCAACACTTATAAATACATAAGAATTCAAAAATCTAGGAAAATTAAATTGAAAATGTAGGCAGCATAGTAACAAATATCTGAAGGTACCATAATATGATAAAAAATAGAAGAGCAGGTGAGACTGTAAATGTCGAGGCAATCTAATGCAATAGTTTTTTGTAGTAGTACGTTATATCTTATAAGATTTTAACCTCTGTTTGGTTCCACTTGATAGTTTTGGGGTTCTTTTTCTTTTATACTTTTAACACCTAGCAGATGTTTTCCATTCTTCTAAAACCTGGCACTTTGTGGACTTCAGCAAAGACTTTTTGATCCAAAGTCAAGAGGTCATGATAAAAGTGCAACAGGTCAGCCTGTATTATAATGAACTGCAGCTAAAGCTATTAGTTTCAATACATATCCAAGAAAGAAAACTAATCAGTTTACATGTGCTCATCTCAACACTTAAATGAATTTTATATTAATTTTATTAGCAATGTTTTTTAAAAATATCTGGTACTGGATTACATAAACACAAAAAAATACTTCTTGAATCAAGCTAAAATACAATAATCCAATAAAACTTTCCCACAGAAAAAGCATTTTAGTCAAACCCAAAGATTTCAGAGTAGTATACAGATTCTGACATAACGTTATCAGAGTTTCTTAGTAGAATTCAACTGAGTTGCTAACTTGGCTAATTTTAGAGTCAGCCCAAATAAGACCTCTTACATGAAACTAGGAAAACTTGCTTCCTGGTACTTTCAAGTAAGAAATTCCTTAAAAACAATCAGCAATATAAAATTTGTCAAAATAACATCTTCATTAAGTAAGAATTAGATTACAAAATTATTGCTTAAAATAGCTGCCAATCAGACACTAAACACTGACTGGAAATACATCTATTCACTTGGTACTAAATCCACTGATAATGAATCACACTAACTGTCACAGCAGCAAATTCTCCTGTCAGAACCGCTGGGCCACCTGGGCCTGCTAAATCAAAAGAAAAGCCGGAGACAACTAATTGCCAAAATCTAGGAAGTAAAAAAAAAAAAAGCAGTAAGTGTACAAAATGGGAAACCAGTTCTTGGAGAGTGATGACTGAAAATCTGGAAAGCCTTAGCAACATAAGCAAGCTGAGTGGTATATTGGTAAGAAGGGCTAATGTGGGCACTGTATAAATAAACAGGGAGGTGAAAGTAAGAAAAAAAAAAGCTTTACTAGTGCTGTATACAGAGAGTAACAACTAATCAGACATCATTGATTAAAGCTTTTTAAAGAACGTTGAAAAATTGCAGAAGGAACAAAAACAGCCATGAAGTGATTTGAGGACTGGAAAAAATGTCTTACTGTGAAACACTAAAAGAACTCAATAGGTACAGCTTATCAAAAAGACAGAAAGGACTTAATTAGATTTGAGTAGTTGAAGAAAAAGAAAATACAGCATTTGCAGTGAACTTCAAAAAAGTGCACAGCAAAAAAATTTATAAGCTACAAGCTGAACTCAAAAAAACTGAAATGTAAAACTGGAAGAGACACTGTTAGGAGTAGGGTATCTAAATACTGGAATAGATTACACTCACTGACCAAATATGGACCAAACCACACTCTCCTGATATCTACAATTTATATTTGAATACATTTCTTGTTCAGCTGTAGCCAAACAGTGAGCTCAATACAGGGGTAACTGGCAGTACATTATGGCACAAGATACACAGTCTGTCTAATGGTCTCCTTTGGCTTAAAACATTATTGACAGAATACCTGAATTTCCTATGAAAACGGCAGCAGTTCTTCAGGTATAGTGAAGTTTGAAGTCAGTTGCAAAGAGAGTTTGTACTCAAGAACTCAAAAGCCAGTCTTATTAATGTAGAATTTGTATTTCTCGATGCTAAACTGAAAAGCAAGGAAACAAGCTGCATCACTAGACCAGGCCTGATTGTAACAGCTATACCTGATTTAAGGAAATGCTAGCTGGATTAGAGATATAGTTAATAAGCTGGAAATAGTAGTTATTATGAAGAAAGAATATCACAGTTCTATATAGAAATAGATATAATTCACATTCCAAAGTAAGTAGCTCCAAGTGTATGGTATTCACACCACATTGCCACTACTTACAAACAAACAGCATTCACAAAAAAGTGTAAAAGTAGCTTCCTGAACACAAGATGAGATACTGGATTAAGTTTAAATAAGTAACAGCATAAATAAAACACCCATATATATATACACGTAACTTAAAAACAAATTTGCCTCTGCTAAATCCATGCTGACTAGTTCCAATCACCACCTTCTTCACATGCCCAGAAACAGCTTCCAAGAAGATGTATCTCATGATTTGCCAAGGGACCAAAGTGAGGCTAACTGGATCATTCCTATCCTGACTGACTATTTTGAAAATGGGTGCAACATCTGCAACATCCTCCAGTCAGAGGATTTCCGCATTGTTTCAAAGAGTACAGAGGGCAGCCTTCAGTGACATCAGACACCTTGCAATGAAGATTATGGATAGCAGACTTGTATGACATCAGTCTCAGCCCCCTTGAATGCATTCTATAGATACAGAGAAGTGTAACTGTTATAAATAACAAACAAATTACAAATTTTCAACAATTACAAGAATGACAAGAATTCTTCCACCATGGAATTACATGAGTCTCCAAAATGGTTTTTATTTCTTCTCGTTATAATGCCTGCGTTATAAGCACAAGGTAACAAGTGCATAGTAAATGCATTTAGAACAAAATATTCTACCATATACTACTAATTTATGAAAAAAAAATAATCCAATTCTTCATTTCAACTGCAAGAGAAAAAGAAGTATTGATTTAAAGGTCTTTTGAAAGACTTCCACAAGATCACACATAAAATTACCCGCCACTGTTCTATACCACAGTACTATGAGAGCACCTTAGAAAAGCAGTCTTGCATGCTCAGTGTGTCAATGTTTATTTAGATGCTAAGAAAATGTTAGTGTCTTAACTGTATGCAATTTCTACTGCATGGTCTGAAATGGACTTAGCATGAACTTGAGCATGTCTGCCTAGCATTACTAACCACTTTTATTATTATTGTGTCTGAATAACAAAATGACAGTGGGGGTGCAAGTTATTTGACCAAGTGTAGATATCTGTAACTAAACTGGTTATTTCATCTTGTCTTTTAACAAATGCAGAAGTCAGAGGAATTATGCCTTAAAAAGTGTTACAAACTTCTGATTTGAGGATGAACCAAGTAATTTCTTATATATACACACCGTAGATGTCTAAAGCTTCATGAGGTAATTTATTTTATCTATGACAAGCAACATACATATATGAAAAACTCAGAATGCAAAGGAGTGGCAATTTAGGTATTACTAATGCAACCGCAGTTAATAGTAACTACTACTACTACTACTACTGTCTATCTCTCTATGATAGTAAAAGATGGCTTATAGGAAAAAAAATTTGATTACTTAGTTCCTAATTCTTAAGAACTTTCCTAATCTTAGGATTATTAGGATGAAAATATACAAGAAGAAATACAAAACCAGAGTTAAATTCAAGTGATGCTAACTACTAAAAAGGTCAGCTTTTCTTCCTCGGTAGTTTAGCTACTGTAGATATCTATTCCATATTGCTACTTAATAGCACATCCATTATAAGGACGCAACTTATATTGTTGACTGTACAGTTTTTCACTGTACAGTCAACTGTACTCTACTTTCACTCCTGTCTTTCAAACAGAAAGCAGTGAAAATTTTTAAAACCTGGTAACCAGAAATGTGTAGCACCCGAGCTCCACCTACAGGATGAAAACAACAGCCATGTGAAATTTTAACAACCTGACAGAATGAGCAGGGAATTCTTTTTCTCGAGGTTTCCTATCTAATACAAAATTGGAAAGTGTCTCAAATTATTTTTTAAAACATGCAAAAAAGTTTCAAACGCGTATTGAAATGACTAAAATTAACTTCACCATTTGAGACCTCCAAGTATGATTGCATTTAGAAGCAGTACTGGATCTCAGTACCATGAATTTGAGAAGGTGTCTATTGTTTCCACATTGTTCCCCTGAATCAGATGTGCAAGCTTCTGACTTTACAAATGGATTTGTACTAAAAGAAACAGGACTGGTACAAATGAATACAGATTTGTAGAAAAAGTCATACATGTTAATAGATGGTACTCTGAAAAAATATTTGTAGAAGGTAAATTTTCTATTAGCACATTTAAATACCTGATGAGATCAAAAATTTTGATAGATGTCAGATGTTTCTTAGTCCTCTGACATGTTAGTAGGCATTACCCTTCAAGCTATGTATGGTGGATCCACTTTGTTTGATATTCGCACCTCTCACGTGTCTGCTCTGATCAACACATACTTGGACTACAGTGGGTGGTGAAGCCCCATGAGAGTATTATCAATCATCTCCAATACACTTACAATAAAAGTCACTATTCCAGACAATGAAGCTTGATAATGTTTATCTTACTTTATCTCATCAGATCTTCAAAAATCTTCAATGTTAGTAACACCTTATTTGTAAGGAACAATACCATGCCTTTGATTTTCATGCCATAGGATGCCAGACAATTATTTGGGAAACAGTAAGTCTAGATATTGATGTTACTTATGGTACTAAGCAGTGTCTCCCAAAGCTATGGCTCCCAACTGCTAAAAACACATCCAATAAAAAGCCCCTTCTGCATTAAGATAACCCACTTGGCTATAATACTACTACTACTGCCCTGAAAGAGCAGAAAAACCACAGACACAGCACACTGAAGATCCACACGCAGAGTCAGCAGTCTACACAAATGTGTCTGAAAATGTGATAAAAAGTCATCCAAGCTTGGGCATGGAGTATCTCATTCTTATGGGTATGCTCTAGCTTTCTGTTCCCATCATGCTATAAAGTTGTTATTATATCTTAGGCAAATTTCTTTCTAGCAGCCATCCCTGAAAAACCCAACAGAGTTAGAAACATTGGTGAACAGGTCGATGGACAGATAGGTAGGTAGTAAGTACATATACAGTTCAATGTCTTCTGTATTCTAAAGATGTTATTTGGCTGCCATGTATTTGAAGGTACTTCTTCAGAAAACACTTTGAGAACTTTTAAGTTTCTGAACCCTCACCTCCACTATCTTATACAGCTATCTAACACTTGTATTTGTCCAATCTCCATGATCAACAACAGTTCACTGACTCCAAGAAGCTTATACTTACTCTGTACTGGGGAATATTATGGGTAATATCACAAACATCATTAAGTGCAGGATTAATCAATCACTGAAGGCAGAGCATTGAAAACCAGGAATTACTCTTTCCTGCAGTCAGCAAACTGCTGCAGCACAATGTTTCTGCAAGATTGGACTACCTCGGGTACTCGTCCCACATACTAACATATAACCATTTTAATCAACACAAGATAAATATTAATGTAATTTACCACTGGCATTATGCATTTATCTCATAGGACTAGTAACCAGATTTTGAGATCCAAGTTATCGATCATCATCCTCGATCTTAGTATACTTCCTGTGGACCAGTTGTCTACAGCAGAGATAGTACAGCCACTTATTCCCAAAGCAGTCACACAGCACAACTTCAAAGACGGCAGAAAGGAAAAACAGGGGACAGGTTTTAAGAAGATGTCTTGTATATGTCCTCTGAAACAATACCTAGTTATATCTAGCACAGCCATGAAAACATGACAACAAATGTCATGTACTGTGATTTAAGTGCTTCTATAGAGAGAAAAGAGTGAATATCAGAAAGCCAACGCTCACGAAGTAAGTGTTTTTTGCTGGTGCACGTAGCCTTACATGGTTCTACGAAGAGATCAAATTCACGTATCGTTCAAAAAGAAATAGATTAACATCAGTTTACAGATCTGACCACAAAAATCTCGTTGACTACATAAAGTTTACCAAAGCATGTAAGTTAGTTGCCTTGCCTCTAACTAAAAGTAAAATATGACAGGAAAAACTAACGCACATTTAAATGACAGATTTTATTTACTATATCCTTTTATGTTATGCTGGATTTTTTATGTCAAACACTCTTGCTTACTTATCTCCAGCTATTAAGTGTATCGGATCTTCTCTTCAGCAAACACAAAATAATAAGAAACTTTGGAAGTAAACATCACTTAGGCCTGAAAAAGAACTGATTGGAATCTACTCAGATTTGTTCAAATTACAAAGGTTTCTGTACTGTACCTGGTGTGCTTCTCAGAGTAAAATAAATACTGGAGAAGATGTAGAAAAGGACACTTAATTTCCCACTTAAATTCTATGAATGATTTATTTTCTGGACTTTTAAAAACTTATTAAATTGGTTAATAAAAATTATTTTCCTGGCAATGTTCTCACTGGGCTTTTCACTGCTCCAAAAAAAAGGTAGACAAACAGCAACGCTTACAGTTGGCAAATTTTAATACACCAACATTAAAAGATTATCCAAAATAATCCAAGTGTTTCTATGGCTCTAAAAGCATGGCCTACTTCTAAACATATAGATCACACAGACTTAAAAATACTACCTCATGTGGACTGCTCAAAATTTATTGATCTTGTTTTTAAAATCTCATCAAATTCTTTCAATAAAAATAATCAGATCAATATCCACCAAGTTGCAAACGTCATGGTGAGATTTCCCTTTTCTCTTAATAATTAGTTTTGTTTACAACTAAGATACTGATTGAATGCCCACCGTAACTGACAACAGTTAGTAAGATATAGCTGTTTTTGTTTTTAGCAGCTATATATAGTCATACAAAACCAAAGTAACCTGCAAGGCCTGCAAGTCAGATATGACAATTTCTGATGACTGTAAGACAACAACTAAGTTTGTTTCAGTTACTCCTGTTTTTCAACCAAAGTTTTATGTGCATTTTATCTCAAAGTGCATTATTATTATTTAAAAAAAAATTATCTTCACGTGTCTTGACCTAAAGCCTTTACTTCCCAGTTATTAATAGGGATGGTAATTGCTATGGAACTTGTGAAGCATTTAGATTGACTACTAGGTATTCTTTTGTAATGAACAGACTGTCCTGGATTCTTCCATGTTGGCAATATGCCTTTGTCATTACATATTTAACCATATCTGCAGTGGGGGTTAAAAGGCAAAAAAAAAAAGAAAGAAAAAAAAAAGAAAATAAGAGGAAAGGTTAAGTTCAGAGGAAACCATTGTGGGAGAGAATCTAAGACAGCCACCACATACGCAGAATTTAGTATAGGCAAAGCCTGAATAATTGGCATTTATTTATACCAATCGTGCCGTGCTAGAATACAAAATCTAGATTACCTTTTTTATGCTTCCTGCCCCTACCTCCCAGTAAGTTTCACCAAATAAGTGAATTTACACACTGAATGTTATAACTGCAAAGACTTGTTGAGTAAGTTCTGGAGCCCACGTTTCTTGAAATACTGAACAATATTCTCTAGCAAGTTTGCCATCAGGTCCACTACATATCACATGCATATATGATGAATGTTTTTATGCAATATAAATATTATCAGGCAGAAATTCCCAAACCAGATCTGGAAGAAAGACTGTCAAGACACAAGCTTCCAAGAAAACAAATTAACTCACTGAAAATTGAGTGTTAATCAGTACTGATGTTCATGAAGGCTGACACAGCTACAATACATGACTGGAACCCACACTTTTATGTCTGTAAAGAGCTGAATACTACTACAGAAACATAATAATTTGTTTACAGCAAGTTTAATAATTTGAATACAGTGTTGCACTACTAATCACAGACATACTCCAACCCTCTAAGAGCAGCCCTAGATGGTATTTACTGGTATCGATATGGTATCAATTGCAGTGTTGAAAAACTGGTACGCTGTAAGAATGACTACTTTCCGTAAGACTCAGTGGTGGATGGCCACCATGTGTTATCACAAAGAAGCTACAAAAAACTCAAATCTTACAACTGTGTAGAGAGTCAAAGTAAATCATGATAAATACATACAAATACCCTTAATTTTAAACTCACATCAAAACATAAAACTCCCATGCAAGGTATCAATAGGTGTTCATAGTAACAAAATACAACTTAACTAGCTCAAACTGCTAAATGAAACTAAGAAATGAGAAAGCAATAGGCAGTTTCATCTTCCATAGCTGGAGGTGGGCAGGAGGGAATAACTTTATGTAATATTAACCTATCAGTGTAGTTAACTGAATGAAAAAAAACCCAACAAACAGAAACACCACTTACCTGCGACTAGTTGTTTTCTTTTCTGTCTTAGTTTCTTCCTCCTGAAGTTGCTGTTTAGCATTTTCATTTGTATCAATTTTCAATTTCTTGGCAATGCGTTCTTTTATTTGAAATCTCTCATTGCTAGCAGCTTCGCCTTCTACACTATCAACATCTTCATCATGTTCTTCTTCCTCCTTTATTGATTTAAAATGGCAAAACTTCTTTAGCTTTTTTTTTAACTACAGAATGTTGAATATGGGAAGATTTCTTACAAAGATAATCTCTTACAAAAAAAAAATAAAATACTTCATTTCAAAGCAAACTTTTCAAACAAGTATCTCATTTGCTTCAGAGGGAACAAAAAAATCAGAAATATGAACTTAAATATTTTTTCATACACAAATCACACCTTTTTTATATGGCTTAAAAAAGTAAACTGGTCTATTCTAGACTGTAAAACCTTACAGGTCTGCAGAAGGCATCATAGCAATGTGGTATTAGTCTGGTCATTGCTCGTGAATCCAAAATTTCATCAAGGCAATACATTAAACATTAAACAATACATTATACATTAAACAAAACTTAGTAAGCACTTCCTGCCACAGGCCTATACAACAATTATGGGATGGAAGAGGCTTGCCCATCAGGCTCTGTAAAGGACTTTACAAATACCACATTGATCAAAAGAGGCTCTGAAAACCTGTGGGACCAATCATCCCAACTTGCTACAGAGGAACTATGCTTCTAGGTCTAGCAGAAGGTGGCAAAAAGGGATAAACCATCTTGGTTCAAAGACATTTAGGGGGAGAAATAAGTAATTCCTTTCAGTAACGAAGGAGCCTGACTAGACCAAGGGATCTAGGTCTGACTATTTCCTTTCTGGAAGAAGGAAGCCTGCATGAATCTTAATGGAAGGATGCCACCTCAAAGACTAGATGCCACATCTTTTTATACTTATTTTGGAGTGAGGTATATTAGCTAAAGAAAAAGTGTAAGATGCTACGTGATTGTACTTTTAACTATACAGAGAGAAAGGACAGACCTAGAAATCGTACTCCAGGGGACTGTACTGTATCCAGGAGACTGCCAGGATGTCAGCATTTGGAGAGGAACACTATAAAGACAATATACATGTCCTGGGTGTAATTGACAGGAGGAAAAAGAGCATGAAGATCATGTCCATAAGCACGGAGGGGGCTAGGTCAGAAAAATAAAAGCAGTAAGTGGCACAAACGTGGGAACCAAAGACAAAAATCAAGACCTGGAACTCAGATGTATTTGAGTCACTCTTGAGGAATGTTCAGACAACCATGCTAGGATTTTAGATTTATTCAAAAGAAGACCAGTCAGGAATAACACATGAAATGTGTGAATATTCAGCCGAGTGAAACAGCTGAATGTTTTGTCAATGAAATAACTGTAAGGTTGCTGTGGGGGTTTTGTCTGTTCTATTTAAATAGGGGAAAGAGAAAAGTGGAACAGTATTAGCATTTCACTTAACTTCCCAGAAAATTATCACAGAATCATAGAATGGGTTGGAAGGGACCTTAGACATTATCTAGTTCTAACCCCCCTGCCATGGGCAGGGACAAATTCCACCAGATGAGGTTGCACAAAGCCCCATCCAACGTAGCCTTCAACACTGCCAGGGAGGGCGCAGCCACAACTTCTCTGAGCAACCTGTGCCAGTGTCTCATCACCCTCACAGGAAAGAACACCTGATGCAGATTTACTCCCTTTCAGTTTGAAACCATTCCCCCTTGCTCTATCACTACCTGCCATTGTAAAAAATCCCTCTCCAGCTTTCCTGTAGGACCCCTTCAGGTACTGGAATGCTGCTCTAAGGTCTCCCCAGAGCCTTCTCTTCAGGCTAAATAATCCCAACTCTCTCAGCCTGCGCTCAGAGAAGAGGTGCTCCAGCCCTCTAATGATCTTTGTGCACCCCGCTCTGGACTTGTTCCAACAATTCCATGTCCTTATGTTGTGGACTCCACAATTGGACACAGTACTGCAGGTGGGGTCTCAAGAGAGCAGAGTAGAGACCTGCTGGTCACGCTTCTCTTGATATAGTTGGCTTTCTGGGCTGCAAGAGCACATTGCTGTCTCATGGTGAGCTTCCCATCTACCAAAACCCCTNGAGCTTCCCATCTACCAAAACCCCTAAGTCTTTCTCCTCAG
>VZRW01005322.1:0-23556 GCA_013398125.1 Aegotheles bennettii
AACCATAATGATTCTATGATAGTCTATTCTGCAGCTGAGAATTTCTCTATTAAAGGGAAAATAGAGGATGTCATCATGTTGACTATTTTCCAAAGCAAAAGATGTTTTATAGAACAGCAAAATTGCCCAGTGCATCACATTTAAGCGCAAAATCTCTCTTAGCTGGTAAATTATGGAGAGGTGGTCAGCAGAGCTTTAGATGATAAGTATGAAACCTGATTACCTAATTAATATATCCATCAGATCTGACAAAACCACTATTGGATTAAACCATGTGTGAAAGTAGAAAGCCTAGGTTTCTCTGGAAGGAGGGAATGACTGACAATCCAGTGCAAACATTTCCAAACCATTTAAGATATGTATTACAATGTTATTTTCTGCCAATCAATACATTGCATGTGAGAAGAAATCAACCATCATATGAGATTCACTCTGTGGTATTAGCACTTAAGCCTTGGTCAGAGACAGAAGACAGACACCAGAAGACCTTAGAACCCCAACCCTGTATTGCAACAGCAAGCCCTGTACCCATGTTCTAGAATCACAAGAGCTATATAAATAATGAAAACTTTTTTTTTTTAGATTCAAGTACATTTTTTATTCCAAATCTGAAGAGGGAAAGGCATGCTTTCATCATATTCACAAAAGAGTTGTATATTCTCTCCCTTCAACTGAAAGTCTTTAATTAGCCTGTTTCTCCAAAGCTTTTCTAAACGCTTTCAAATTTGCATTTTAATCAGATGCTCCCCTTTTTGCTATTATTAACAGATCATAAAGATCTCTAAGAACAACCAAATAATTTGGTGATTACACAAGATGGACAGTCCTATTACAAAAGATGCTGGCTCAGGGAAATTAATGCCCTCTTGTCACTGCTGGAAGAAGTGAACCTGCAGCATGGGAAGAAGATATGGGAATTTGTATATATATCAAAAATCCATCTCTTCATGTTTCCTCTGTCTAGGAGGGGTAAACTTACCCCAGGCAGAGAAACGTGTCACAACGTCAACTACTTGGCTGTACCAAGCCCACGGTGGCAGAACTAAAACCGCATACATGGGTGCTGCAAGTTTCAGAGAAACTCCATGGACAGAAGAACAACATTTTCTGCAGACCTTGTTGTACAAAATGAAATTACCTGCTGTGATGCAGACACACCACTGTGATGCACCACTGTGATGCACTGAGAAGCACCACAGTGTCTTGCCCCTACCTGGAAGGAGATAAGTCCTTCCCACTGGTGCTCCTGTGTGGCTGTGCTGTACATCCACTTCACCACTGAGTCTTTAATGAACACTGATATAGCCCGGAGGATAAAAGAGGTGAAGAGGTTCAGGTGAATATAATTCCTCGTGCAATGCAGATGTCTGTAAAAAGGAAGAACCAGTCAGAATCCACTACCTATATAAAAGCTGCAACATCAGATAGGACTGAGGGAGGGAGCAATAAGACCTGTTGGAAATCAGGAGGTACCAGAGGAAACCCCATAACTTCAGAATGGCTGTAGGGATTTCAGACTGTCTTTGGGAAGAAACCACTATCAAGGAAAAGACATTTAAAACTTCAGCCCTAAGTATGAATGTTCAGGGCAAGGAAGGAGATCAGTGCATAAGGAAAAAATATTTTAGAAAATGCAAAAATAAAGTAATTTTCAGAAGATATATCTGAAAGGACTAAAAAAAGTCAAGTTTCACATAACGCTGTATCTAATCTCTTTGAATTGACCTCAGTGTCACTGCACAGGTTTACTGTGGCCAGACTCAGGAACTGGTGTGCAGTACAGCTTCTGGCTGTGCTCAGATCCACAATGAAAATACATCCACCTGTAAGTTACTACTTTGACAACAACAGAAAAACATTACATTCAGACTGCCTCCTAGGGGAATTGTAAATACTTTCTGTAGAACTAAAATGAACAGAATTGTCACCTCCGCATTCAGAATTGAAAACAAAAAAAAAAGAAAAAATACTCTTGAATTTCAGCAGCCAGCTGCAAAGACGAAATTGCTACTTGTCAAAAAAAAGCATGTTAAGGGATAGCAAAAGAAACTGCAGTCATGTAAATGGCATCCAACTGCAGAGTGCTGCCAATGTTTTACCAGCCTTATCAACAAGCATTTTTCTTTCAGCACTGCAAAGGTACATACAACACTTTGTTTCAAAAGAAGTTACACTGGGTAGGTTCTTTTTTGATGCTAAAAGATACATGTAACATATGATAAATAGCAATAGTTCCAACAAGAGTTTCAGTGAACTTAAGCTTTAAATGTCTATTTTTATTGCTCTATAAATTTGGGTAGAAAAACAGACTTGGTCTGAACATTACCAGTTTTGCACTAAAAAGGAAGGTTTTTTTCTTAGGTCATATAGAATTTCTTGCATCACTTAAGTCATAGCTTATTTCAAAACTTACCCATGATTAATATTTATCTTCCTTTAATTCAAAATGTATGTTGTTACCCTTCTGAACTGCTATATATTTAAATCTGGTCGAAAAAATTATGCAAATTAGACAATTGAAGAAAATAGGTTGCAAGTGGCTACTACTTCTGCTACAGGCAATGCAAGTTATTCAAATTGTTTCAGTCACGAAGTTATGGGCCTAATTCAGCTTCCATCACTAACATTAGACTTTTCTTTCATGACCTTCAGAGGATGCAAAATTGGACACTAGAGATATATTGTTTCCTCTGTTATATCATTATTAAAAACAAATATAAAGGTTATTCTGTAGTCTAAGAACTTTAAAAGGCCTTCCTATTACAGAAGTGGAGATCAGCAGCATTTTGGTGCCACTGAATTATATTTCGATCCCCATCTTTTGAGGTTGCACAGCTACTGGGGAGAGGCCATGAGCAGAGGTTCCAGTCAGAATCCAGCTACTGCAGTCATGTAGGTGCAAGTCTCTTGTATTTCATGAGATCCAGGACCAAGTTGCCTCCAGCTAAACAATTTCGACATGAAAGTACAAAATGGACCGATGGCAGAATTTTAACACGGCTCTCAGCCCCTTTAACATCTCTGAAACCTCATTTTCCAAATCAGAAGCACATACTTGTCTACAGTTCTCCAGTCCCTGCTTCACGGTTAAATGAAAAAATGTAAGGCATATCTCCACAAAAGTCAGGGTATCAAAATTCCTTCTCTCCTACCAGTCCTCAGTGACAAACTAGTTTTGTTCCCTGCCAGAAAACACCCTTCCTTCCTTCAAAATGTACATGGTTGCACTCTGTGACCTTTATATTTGAGCTGCTAAGATTACTGAAAAATTGTCATTGATGGGTGAAGCAAGGAGAAAGCCCTTATCCTGGGAGACATTTGAAGACTTTAAGACCATCTGGTGCTTTGTCAGATGAATCCCAAAGTTGCACAGGTACAACACAAAATCATAATTATGACGTGGCATTCAGAGAGTGTGAGCACATCTCTGCATTTCTGTAGTAATTTTAAATCTCCTTTGAGGTTTCTAGCCTATGCTTCTCCACTAGAAAGAGGAGGGACAATATAATGCTAAAAGGTGTGGTACACTGTTATAAGGCTTGAGTCATTTTAGTTTTAGAAATTAGGAGCTAAAAGGCATGGCTGAGATTTTTACATACATAAGGGGTATAAACACTTAGGAGGGAGGAAAGGAGAGAGACTGCCTTGCTAACAGAAAGTGCTGGCACCAGAGAGTGATCATTAACTGGCAATGGTAATTCTTTAGTCAGGGAATAAAGTTTCATAAAGACCCGAGCACTGAAGGTTCCTGACCCCATTTCAAATAAGAGAAACCAGGAGATGGAAAACTATTCTTTTTTAGGAGGCAGCCTCCTTGGTGTGTAAGGACAATGGGAACTGGCTATGTACAGCAGCAGGGAGCAGGACTTCATGGCAGAGGGACTTCCTTCCAACAACAGAGCAGGATCACATCTTTGTGTTTTCTAAATACCCATCTGTTCTCAGCATCACCAAACTGCAGGAAAGTCTGGCTGGAATCAAGACACCTCTTGCATTTAGAGCAGAAAAAAAGATCTCTCTGTTGGAGTCCAAAATTGTTTGTTTTGTTTGTTTGTTTTTTGTTTAACCAAACCTACACAGCGTATCATTGGCATGTGCAACAAATAGCCTCTTAATTTAGATTCGTTCCTTGCAATCTGTTGGTGCATGCCTGGATGAACCCAATATGCCAATCTGACCAGGTGACAACAATTTGTTTCACAGAAACTTTTTCAAAATTAGTTTCTTTTCCACATTGCAAAAGAAATAAGAATTTCTGAAAGTTCTCCAAAAAGAAATACTATCAAAAATCCATCCCTGCACTGAAACGCACCCTGCACGTGAGGGCTGGGAAACAGGTTGGACTGAGCTTTATGCTCTGTGTCATTCCAAGAAGGCAAGATGAAAACTGTCCTGAATATCCTCTCACACCTCAGACCAGTACTTCATCTGCAAGGTGACACTGAGGAAATGCAGGAATCTCTCTCTCCATCTCTTTCAGTGAAAATTTCATTGAAATAAAAAAAATAATCACAATAAAACATTTCAACAGATAAAAAACATCTATTCCACACATTCATACAGGTAACAATGCAGAAATTTAGGGATTTTACTTGCATTTTAAGAAGCAATTGTAGGAAGGAACACAGAAGTGATAAGATACAGCAATAATGAGGCAATGGAAGAAGGGAAAAAATAATCAAGTGTTTCTGTCAAAGTCTGATACTATTATATAGAGAAACATAACACCTTTTCTCCACTCTCTTCAGAGCTTTGCCAGTTACCTGAATCCAAGAAGAATGGCAGTTGCTATTACAAGGGCAGAGAAGGAAAGAGCATATCCAATGGTGTATATGATGGACAAATTCAGGAGCTGTTCTTCTGGTGCATCCTAAGAGCATATAAAAAAGGAAAAAAAAAAAGGAGAAGGGGGGAGAAAAGACAGAGCTCATAGACTCCAGTTCTTTTCTCCCAGCTACTTTCTAACTTTTCTTAATGATAACCAGAAGTCATTCTCTTACTTTCAGGTTTAAATGCACATATCAAATCAGTCTTCCACTTTTTGTATGCTCTAAAGAAATAAAAATTTAATCTTAATTCCCCAGCTGCTCCCAGGTGTTCACTCAAGCAGTTGGGTTTTCCAGCCAGGCTAGAAAATAGATAATGTGACATTATTTCATAATAAAGTTGGAGAGGCATGAATTACCACACAAGCAAGTCTTAAGCAGATGGCAGGAAGCACAGACACACCTCAGCCCTGCAGTAAAAACCGCAAAGCTGGTGTTTTCAGACTTGTACACTTAAAGCATTAACACTTAACACTCCTCGAGGACTTGGTGACAGGAGTCCTTTGGCTACATCTATGCTTAAAAATAAGCCAGGTCCCATTTGACTCAGGCAAAGCATGCCTTGCATTCATACAACTCATCTCTTTACTGCCTACAAATCATCTCTCTTCTGTCTTAACTATACAATCTCTTGGTAATGAACCATAGCCCAACACCACCTCACGATCTGGGTGTTACAGATCCCTTGGGAGGGAGTGACCCAATGTGGGCCAGAGCAGCAGGGATGTTCACATCCCCCTAGACAGTCCTGGGCTGTGGTTCTCTTCGGATTCATTGTTGAACACATGACCACCAAGATCCTTGCTTGAAACTGCTGGTCAAAATCTTCAGGGAGAAATATTTGAGAAGCTACAGGAAGGTTAGAATTAGAACACAGGCTTACTGCTCAGCCTGCACATCCGTATTCTCTGTTCTGGTTCATTTCTAAGCACATATCTTTGTCTAAATCGACTCAGGCATTTTACTGCCCTTCAAGCTTCTAATTCTACAACTGACTCCCAAAACCTGTTTCATTCAGAGAAATACATTCATTGTACTTCAGAAATAAGTACAGCTGTTCAGATGTACTTTGCACAGCTGGGAGAATTTCAGGTGAACATACAAGTTATTCCTCAGGGATTTGCTATGTTAGTGTTTTAACAAGAGCTGCCTTATAAAAAGAAAAAAAATCTTTTCAGTATCAAAGCTCAGGCAAACCATTGAGATACAACAATTTAAGACATCTACACAGATCAAAACCACATCACACAAACAATGTTAAGGATTCACTCGTAAACCCCTTGAATTTTGTTTTAGCAACAGTTGTAACATAATACACAGCAAACTTATCAAAAGAGCCTCTTTTGCTCATGTACAAGGTGCATAAAACAAAGTAGGTTATTAGGAGCTCTATATATTAGCTGGAAAACCAAACATGGTTGTTTACATTTCAGTGAGTGACACCATTTATGCTGGGTTTCAGAACCCTGATCAGTTCATGGAAACTTGGAGGCATGTGCCAAATGACCAAGCGTTACCATTAGATATCTCTCTCCTTGGCACATCGCAGCACAGCTCTGGAAGAAACCATAATGGCAAACGAGCAAAAGTCAAACGACCAGGTTTACACTTTGCATTAAGGTAGTGTGCTCTGCTGGGATACCCCAGAACATGGAAGGGATAAGGAATAAAGCTGAAAATTCAAGGAAAAAGTTAAACTTCACGTATTTAGATAATTAGAAACTCTCTCTTTTCCCATCTTCTATTCCACAGACATATATTCCTTCTGAAGAATGAGGCACTGAGCAACAGAAACTCCAGAGGACACAGATCCCACAGCACTCAGGAATTTCATATAGTTGAACTGTTTTGGCTAGGTACGTACTAGTTTCCAGTACCCTGAGACACAGAGAACACATTCGATTTACGGGAGGAAAAGCATCACCCTTGGAGGCTCACAGCAGTAATGGTATCACGTGTCATGGGAATGCACACGGTGCACTAGCTGACGCCAATGGCTGACAAAAATCCCCTGAAAATCCTTAGGCTCTCCTTCATTTGGTGCCAGGTGTCTCAGCTCCCTGCAGAGTGTAAAGCGCTAGGGCAAGAAAATTACACTGACAAGCCTAATTCCATCGCCCACAGCAAATTAAGGTAAAAAGACAAAAACCCTCCAAACAAACATGAAGCAGGGACTGCCCCCTGCACAAAGGTAAAAAGCAAATATCCTTTTCAATTCAGTTCATCTTAAAATCATCTTAATAGCTGCTAACAAGACAGAAAACAAATGGTCACTTCATTGTAACAACATTCCAATGAAAGAAAAGGCAGAGAAATAACATTAGGTCACTTCTGGTTCAGGTGGGCTGAAGCTAGGACTACCTGCTTCACTTCTCCCAGTGCTCTCATGTACATTTAAATCTGCTCTTGTCTACCCTCCACGTTTCCTTTGTTGAAGGGGAGAGGACTGACATCCCTCACCATTAGGCTCACTGAAGCAAGGTATCCAGGATGACTCTGCGAGGACTTTTGTCTTAAGTAATGTGTGGACATCGATGACTACACTTCCCTCACTTCGGTTTTGTCCTAACAGCAGCAGCAAGAGATGGAAATTCTTACCTGGTCAGAGGTCTCGCACTCTGACAGGTTCCTCCAGGGCAGGGTTGAATTCTCCTTCAGCAGCCATGTTCCCTCCAGGGTGCAAAACCGGTACACCTGCCCATGCAGCACTGCCAGAAACAAGAGGGGCCATGGGGTTAATGGGAGGAGGGCCTGCTCAAGGGACAAGGTGCCCAGACTTGGTACAACCCTTCTTCCTCACCGCTTGCTCTCCTAGCTAGAAGGGGAAGCCACAGAGATGCCAGGGGGGAATGCTTCACCTGCGCCCTGCCTGCAGCAGGTACTGCTGCTCATCCCAAGGGCCAGGGAGCGGCTTGGGAGGAGATGGCTACAGAGGGACCAGATGGCACATGCTCCAGGGCAACTGCCAACCCTTTGGTGGCAACAACAGTCTGGAACAGTTGCTACCACCTTTGTATGGATTTTACAACACACACAAATACCAGTTCACTGAAATCTTAGATATTAAAGACACACAAATTTTGGAAATGGTAACCCTCAGCTACAAATTTACAGGGAAAAGGCAGCACACAAAAAGTAAATGAAACAATTTTTTTATGCGATCATGCAGACCCAGAGGAACCTCAGAACAGGTATGCTAACAAGCTCCACAAAAATGTAAACATTTGTGCTACAAAATGAAGCCACAAATCTCTGCCTAAACTACCCATGCACTCTTTTTATTCCTTCTATCTGCATGTTTGAATAAAAAAACCAGCAATAAATAAGACTCCTTTCTGAAGCAGTTAACAGCATGAACTTGTAAAAGCAGGTACGATGAAGTGCCTCATAATTAAACTTACATCAGACTGAAGCACTGAAATAACAAGTAGAAAAGGGAAGGAGCACTCAACCATAGTGTATCAAAACAAGCCTTCTCCCTGGTGTCTGAAGTGTAACAAATTTACAGCTGTACATAAGCAACCTGGAGGTGCCCCCGTATCAGAGCATAGCTAGAGCAATGACATTGGCTGCTTTGCAAATCAAGTTTCTTACCAATCACAGCTCTGACCCAGTAAACTGACCTACTCCATGTTATGAAGCTACCCCTCAAAAAGCAGTGCTGGGTCAATCCGTCAACCAGGGTTAGCCTCTACCAAGGCAATGTTTGAAAATAGACACTTAATGTTTTGAGCTATGAGAAGCCAAGTTAGGAGGAATCAGTTCTACATGGGTATCAAAATACCTCTCAATTACAGCTTTTGCTCAAACTCAGCCTTGCCTGCTACAACCTCATTCTGTTGTCATCTCCCTCATTACTGCAAACTAGAACTCATTAGAACTCGGCATTTCTGTTCAATAGGAAAATAATAAAACTTATTTGAAATTATAACAAACCAACAGGCTATTTGCATACTAGTTGCCAGCTGAGTTTCTTTGATAGTTGTCAGCACAGACTAATAGTAGGTACTCCAAGAGAAGAATGATGTTTCAAAAAATATAGACATTCATATTCTAATAAGCCATTTCTAATGAGTATGCTAAATGGTAACTGATAATGGTTTTGGTAGGCATAGTCTATTTGCTTTTGTAATTGGTGTACTGAATATATCTGTAAGAGATAATATACAGATGATATAAAGAGGTTTTTCCTTACTATTAAGGATATCTGTTTGCATGTGTTTACACCAAAACAGAAGGAGAGATCAGGTCAGCACGTGTAATGTATACATTCACATCCATTAACTGCTATGAACATTTTATCACCTGCTCTCATTACCTACTGCCAGCACCAATCACCTCTTTCACCCAGGAGTTGCTACAACCGTTAAGGATCTCATACCTGATGGAGGCCAGCAAGTAGGAAAGCACAATTTTTCCCCCCTTAAGATTAATGTACAGCAAATTGAAGTATGCTATTCAAAACATCTATGAAAAGGCAGCTCTAGGAATCAGTAAATATTATATATTAGACACCAATGGAAGTGAAATCCAGGTGGTTAAAGTCCAAAGGGTCACAGGACTCAGAAATTCAGTCTGACTGCCCTTGCATGAGCTGCAACCAAGTAGTATCACAAGAAAATTGTTATGAAAAGCAATCTCACATAAAAGGAAATTCCTCTATATTCCTGTCAAAAAGAAAAACTTGCTAAAGCAGAATTGATTAAAAAAAACCTAACAACACACTATTTCATATTCCCTGAAACTTTGTGAATTTTTTCCCTCATATTTCTTACTGTCAAGGTTTAATTGGGATGGAAAGCTTAGCCTCAGTGTGTTTATTTTCTCTCCAAATCACTGTGACACATTTTCTTTTTATTGACAACACTTCTTTTGAAATGATAAGGAGGAAAATCTGCTGTATGCTGAAGCCTGGCATATATTGGAGAATGTAAGAGTTTACAGTAAACGAGACACCAAATTTGTCATCAGATAGAAAGACAAGGCAATACATTTGGATATAAAGAAAAATGAATGTAACCCTATTACACTGGAAAGGAGATTTCCTGCCACATCTAGGAGCCACAAGCACACAAGCTGGACTGACGGCTCTTACAGACCACTGGGTAGCCACAAGCCAGCTGTGTCAGGTTGTCATAGCCTCACCACTTGCCAAAACAGTGGTAGTCAGCACAGGATCCAGAGGAACTAAAGACCAATTGGGCTGCCTGTATCGAGGAAGAGCCTTAAGAAGGAAAAGAATTAATCAAACCAAAAATCCAAATAGAGGAGATCGCATATGAGAGTGTGTACGTCTGGTCTGGGGAATCACAGATTTGCCAAAATGCTTATGAGATAGAAAAAGTTAAAAAAGAAAACTTACGACTTTAAGGCAGCATTGAGATTCTGTTTGAAACATGGAGAGATGCTCATGAAAGAGTCGAGAGACTGCACAAACCATGACATGAAGAGAGCATGGAGCTGATGGACTGCAGGCAGCCAGTTACACTCAGGAATGTGAGAACAAGTCTCACCATTGTGAAAATAGATTATTTTCAGTTATGGGTCAAACATCACAGAACCCACACGATATAAACAAAGGTTAACTGTAGGGGCTGGGAAGGGCTTGGTGATGAATGTACACCATACACAGAACCCTTCATGCCCTGCAGCTGGGCACATCCAACACCAGCACCATGCAGGACCTGTGAGGCAATCCCAGCCCAGGGATGCTGACATCTGTGCATGCTGCCTTATTGGCCACTGAAGGCCCCCAGAAAAGGAGACCCAGAGCCACGGTTCCATGAGCTCCAGCCTTCATGCAGCACTGCTGCTGCACGATGTGCCTTTGGAGCTGAACCACAATCCTACAGCCAAACCCGATTTCTCAGTTTCCTAGAAGCACAAGGCAAACAGCCTTGATTTACTCATCATCTGGGAAACAGGCTCCATTACAAGCAGCTGCTTGCTACTGCACAAACACAAGAAAAAGGCTATTAATGACTGACAGCTCAGAAGAGATGTTACCTTAACTGAACGCTCTTCCTTGGTCTTGCTTCACTGACATGAGGGATGAATAATAGTTTCAACGCCAGAAACTCTGCTCTGGTGTGTCTCCAAAATAAGATAAAAGCCTGAAGTTGAGACTTTATGTCTTTTTTGTTTCATATACAAGCTAATTTCTCATTTTTGCTCAGTGAAAGCAGTTCCAACTAATTTCAAAGAGATCCACTGGCTCTCAATCAGGGATGTTTTGATTCAAGCACTGAAAGTATCTTACCATTCTTACTGCTCAGAGGAAAGCATGTGGTTTGCATTAAAGCTACCTACAAGTGTTCTTAAAAAAATGTTTTCACATGGACTTTTTACGAGTTTCTCACTGCACAGCTGGTCATGGCTTAGGATGGCAGAGATCTTGATCTTCAACCTTCTAAAATGGATAAAGGGATAGTATTTGTACACCTTCTCTCTTTGCCATGAGCCTAGAGCTCACCAGGAATCTCATTTCCTTCAGCTTTCATATGAAGATATTGCTGAAAAAAAAATCAGTTATTAATAGGTATGGGGGCAAACTAACAGTGACATGCTTGGAGGTTGCCTGTGTGCCATGACAAAAGGCAGGCACGCACACAACTCCCTCAACTGCTGAGCAATTTCAGCATCTTGCTTGCAGGTGGTTTAGTCAGAGGTGATTCACATTTGTCCATGCTCAAATTCTGCAGAGTGACTCAGGCTCTCTTACCTTTAATGCAGTACAAATACCAAACACAACAATCAACTTCAGTTCTAATAGACCAGCATGATGAACAATCTTTTTTGAAGGTTCGACTGGTTGCTACCTCCTTGCTATCCTACAATGCCTTCTTCCTGCCTTGTAATGCTTTTTGTTACCATACAGTCAATGTTTTAAATCACATTGATTACATTCTAGAATCTGCTATCATCCTCTGCAAACAGCAACAATAATAAAATCTGCAGCCAATGCATAGGGAATCCAATTTTATTTAAACCATAAACTAGATGCATTCACTCACAAAGTTACACAACCTTTGAAACAACAGCTTAACGAAGCCAGCTTGTTTGAACAGTGTCAATCACACCCCATTATAATTACATGTTAAAACATGTATTGATACCCAAAACTCAAAAAGACAGGGGAGAACCCAAGAGTTGGCACTGAAATTAATAACATCTATCTAGTTCTCTGATGAGCTTGTAAATCAAATCAAGTACTCCAACTAGCTAAATGCCTTTATATACAGAGAAAATATGTTTCACGTGGGCAGGAGGCTCACAAACATTTCCTTATTAGGCACCTTTTACTAGAAATAAAACCAAATTACAAGATTTCTCTGCTTAAAACAACCAAGCTGATCTGCATTTTATAACATCAGTGTGCCAAGGTCAGCATGAGATTACTCGCCCAACTGTCCCTGAGGATAAACTGGAGCATTATTCACTGTAAAAACAAATTATAGCATGTCCTATCCAATCAATTCTATTCAGGTAGAGAGATGAGAAAAGAAAGAACTAGAGAGACCACAGTTTTGTCTGGCTGCCATGTGTGAACTATTACAGACTACTCCTCTGTTAACACCTATTCTCTATTTCCAGCAGGTGAAATTCTTGGGAAAAGGTAACATTTTTCTCCATCAAAGAGGGACTCTGTACTATAACAGCATCATGACAGTGTTCAAAGCAGATTGGTTAGTTCCCAAAATAAGCAACCTGCCCTTTGATGGGCACAATTTGTCAGAATTTAGGCTATTAGCAGCTCTGTCAGTTATCGTTTGGTTTGACCAGGGCACTGCTCTCCTGAAAGGAGCCACTCTTGGCTGTAAAAGCTGCTGTTTAATTGTCACTCAGTCCCAGTCCTGGTGCTGCTTACAGTGAAGACATCATAAATCCAGGACTCACACTCACCCATGAGCACACAGCTTGAAACGAGACTGCAGGGAGCAGCCTGGTGCTGAAGCCTCCAGGGAGCAGGAGAAGCTCCAGCCTGCACTACTGTCCAAGAATCACATTTATCAAAGTGTACATTTATGCTGGGCTCTCTGTCACATTGTCCAAAATTATATTACCTCAACAAACAGTTTAACTATGAGTACTTTATTTAGTATCCCTTCCTACTATTCCTCCTCCTTCATAGCATAGTCATCCCAGCGTCTTTGCTTTAGTCGTGATAAAAAAAGAAACTGAACAACAGCTACGCCTTGCATTTTGCCTTGAAGGCAGAAAGGGTGATGGTCACTTCAACTTCTTGCAGCAGGAAGAGAGTAATTTTCAATTATATTCTATGGTTCAGGTTAGAGGTGGGCAAACGGATCTGAACACCCCTACTGGGGGTTTTCCCCATCACTAGCTCCTAACTTGAAAGATCCAATAATCCCCCTAACCTCTTCCAATAAATTAAAAAGTTACTGCAACGAAGAGTGACAAGTGGAACAGACATGTATCCACACTCCTACCAAGAGATGGATTTGAGCTTACGCAGGCCTCACAGATACCTTTACAGGGTGCAAGGGGAGATCCAATTAAGCGAGCCCAGGCCTTGCCACAGGCTGCACAACCGTACCCCTGTGTGCCCTGGAGTCCTCAGTGCCTGAACTCTGGGCTATCAAAAGCATGAAGTCAGAGACACTGCATATGGACATGACGCTGCTTGGCATCACCCAAGGGATCCTGCCTGTAAAAAAGTTCTTATTTAAAAACATTCATTTCAGAATGAAATTAAACATTCAAGAACTAGGAAGTGTTAAGTTAAAGCTACTTATGTGGGTTTTAGTTCCACCCAATAACACTGCTTCTACATACAGAGCTTTTTTTGTCCCCACAACAGAATCCGCGGTTTTATTCAGGATACAGAATAGAGGAAGATCATTTAATGGGAAATTATTCATCCTTACCACTGTGAGATGTCAAGTCATATTTAAGCATTCTGAACCAAGTCTATACCAAATAGAGTATTTTCTTATTTATGCGGTCCATTCAAAGACCACCAATTGAGCTCCCCAATGAAAACTAAGTGCTATTATCTCATATGTGTACACAGATGATCCAAAAAAATAAAGAGCATATTCCAGTCACATAGATTACAAAGAAATTATGTAGTCACAAAATTTGTTCTGCATGGGCATTCAGTTTTCCTAGCACTGAGACCATCCTTGTCAGCTCTGCAATATCTTGCCTCACTCAACACAAACTCCCAGTTAATGAGGCAATGATTCTGCAGAGAAGAGCCTCCTTTACTTCATATTTCACAAGCAGATCCATTCTGCACACTGAAGGAATAAGAGATCTGTGGAAAAATTATAGAATATAGCTTCGTAATTAAAAACTACTTGCATGATGGTGGCCCATAAAGGTTGAATGAGCAAAGTAGACCATGCCAGATCATAAAGCATTCATTAAGTTGTAACCTTATACATCATTGGGTAGGAGGTTAGTATCTCACAAAAATTAAAATATCTTCCTGAAAAACAATACTATATAACACAGAGTATGACCCTAAAAGGAGCTATACTCTTCAAGTATTCCAGCTGAGGAACTTGTATTGAAAAAGAGCTGCATTAACTATGCTAGACCACACTGAAACACAACATAACATTTTGAAATATACTCCATAAACAACTCATAAAAGTGTACCTCTGTATGTGTGCATTAGGTTTAATAGAGAGTGGTTATGAACTATAAAGATACGCATATTAATATAATAAAGTAAGATTGTTTATGAAAAACAAGTATTTATAATAACGGTACAGCTTTGTGAAGGTTTGGTAAGAAACCAAAAGCCACCAACAGAAGTTCTGTTCAGAATAAATAAAAGTGGGTTGGAATAAATTTATTGCAACAACAGAAGTGATTGGAAGTTTAATGCATAATAAACTTGTAAAAATGGTGCTAAGAGGTTTTCTGTTTTAAAGTTATTGGATCAATAAGTTAATGTAATTAATAGAAGACATCTCATTAGAGGATGTTAAAATGAAGCAAAAAATTACACAATAAAAAGTTTTCTTAAAAGGCAACAAAAGACACAACTAAAGGGCAGATGAAGAGATCTATTTTACTATGCCCATGCTGCAAGGACTTATAAAAATAAGCAAAGAACCCCCAAAATAAACAAACAAAACATGCAGACAGTGAAAGAAAAACAAGCCAGAAGAAAAGGAAACAACTAGATAAATCATTAGCATAATGCTTGCTGAGCTAAAGCAAGGAACAACTCTGAGAAAAAACAACAGATAACTAGTATGTTACATATGCATAGCCAGGAGGGAGAGGGAAGTACACATGTAAATAAACACCAGTTGGTTTGGTGCAGCTTCTGATCAAATCAAGAAGCTCCAGAAGATGCAGGTTCAAACCAGTGCCAGGTGCTGCAAACAAATTGCCAACCTTTGGCAATAGGGAAATTAGTGGTATTTAGTTATCCTCAAAACCAACAGTATAAAGAACCAATGATTCAATAATACTAATTTATCATCTCTCATTGGACATTTATAAAGGCAAACAAAAATCCTAAACAAGTAGAAGCTTTCAGCACAGGCAACTGCAAGACATAAAAAGGAACCCAAACCACAGTAATCTCTAAATGAGGTTTGATAATTCCACAAGTACTACCCACTATCTACAGAAAGCAAAGGAAGTGGAAACTTCAAAGCAGAACAAATACAATGCAGCATCTTATGCATTTCAGAGTACAGACATACATTTTTATTAAGCAAGCTGTGCACTCTGGCATTGATTCAAGTCTTGTTACCTCTGTACATATGAGCTAAAGCATCTGAAGCTGTAAAGAAAGCCTTTACCAGTTGGTATAAGTTTCCTTAAGAGATATTGCTCTTACACTCTCTGTAGACCTGGCATTACAGATATAAGCTGCATGCACACAATAAAAAGTAGTATTATACAATAAAACCCCAAATACAGCTAGCTCAGCTGTAAGAAATGCAGCCCTTGATTCTACTGCTCAGGACACAGCCCTTTGCCACATCCATATGCTTTGCCGATGGATTTCTCTGCTGCACAGGGGGGTGCCAACTTTGAGTTTCAAACTCCATAGCAGATATATTCTAAAACTAAACATTTCTCTGCTTTCCTCTCCTGTCTCCTTTGTTCCTCTCCTTTTAGCTACTGTCACATCATTCTCCCCTACTTGTATTCTCCTCCTTGGTTCTCCTCTTCACCTTGATTCTTCCAACTGCGCCTGTTGCTGCTGATCTACCTACCCACTGCTGACCCTTCTTCACCCTGCACTTTATTCCTCTCTCAGCTCCTACTCTGACTTGCCATTCTCCAAAAACACTGGAATTAAAACAAAATTGCACCCTGACTCCAGCCTCTCATAACTCCTTTCCCATTGACCTGTTCCTCAGCCCTCCTCATCACACCCCAGCAGCTCCTCCAGCTCCAGCCAAGCAGTGAGGAGGGGTCAAATCAATGAAGCACTGCTGTTCTCCAATTCAGATCCTACTGTGGCCAGCAAGGGCATGAAAAGCCCTGCTCTGCCTGTGCACCAAGAGCACATCTTGGCTCAACAGTCATACAGGATTTGAGGAGAAAGGACCACTGCGCTGCTCTCGTGTGGCCTCTGGAGACTGTAGGTACAAACTCTAGAAAGTCTAGTGAGCACAGTAAGGAATTCACTCCGAAGAGCAGCAAGAGGGATATCAACAATACCATAGGAGCCATCTTCCTCAGCCACATGCTGAAATGCAGAACAAGGTTTTGACAAAATGTAGTAAAACAGACTCCTATTGTGTTGAATCTCAGTCAAGCAAAGTTCTGTAAACCTGTAAGATACTGAATGCAAGCTCTTACAAATTATAAAAAAGCACCAAGTACTTTTATTACGGGAACCACCCTCTTTCCTGTCAATAATTACTCCACTAATGGAGGCCATTCTAAAGCTGCAGAGTTATGCCTGTATTTACCTTTCCATTACAAAGCCAATTTTTACACCTGTCTCTGATTTTTACCCTCCACCCCAAAGTTGGGACATACCCCTGATCTAAAAATCAGGAACTCTGACACCATATTGGTAATCTTCAGGTTTTCTATTCTATCTTTGTTTCCACTCGATTGTCATTGCTTGAAAGGTATTTGGATGAACACCCAATCCTTCTGACTTAAACTTTTATTTTTCTGACAAAGTGCAATCTCTTCCTTGAATATCCACTGCCAACCCTATCTCACATTTTTAAAAACATAGAGAGGCTACTGTCATTCATCAGCCACACAAACACAAGTTTTTCCACATTTTACCCATGCTTTCATTCTGTTTAAAGAAAATTGTTGATGCCCTGCTTCATCAAGCTCCAGGACAATTATCAGTCAGGCTTTGCATGTCAAAGCCAGTTTTTTGCTGTCAGAGGAAATATGCTGATGAACACTTGATCTTTTTCTTGCCTAATTCATTTCTGCTCATTCCAATTGTCAAAAAGTAAATTAGTTCCAGAATGAGTCTGGTCAGGTGCCAACCACTGCTACTCATTATTATTGTCATTGAACTAGTCACATACCCAGGTTCTCTCACAAACATGTTGCCCAGAAAAACTTTGTGCTTACTCAAAGAAAACTTAAAGTGATGTATAGGAATCCTAAAAGTTAACACTTGGAGCATGTTTGAGGAGAATTATATATGCTTGCAAAATTCATAGCAGGAATCTGGGTCTCAGGGAAAATCTGTTACAGAAATCTCTGAAGGGGAAAGTTACCAACAAAACATACAAGTGGAAAAGGGCAGTAAGGTAAATAAATAAAACTATGTACATGATTAACAAGAGCAATCACCAAAGAGATGAGCACATTTTCAAGTTAAAGCTACATATGTGAAATGGTGTGAAATGGAGGATGTTCTATAATTTGACTATTTACATGCAGACACTTTTTAAGTTGGTTGACATTTTTTGCATGACTACTTAGTCAAATGAAAATATAAAAAATTCCAACACAGAACTAATAACTTCAAGAGGCAAAGAGTGTGATTCACCTTTACACAGATATACAAGTAGATTGAGTTGTATCTTCACCCAAATTCAACTGAAGATCTTGGGAGAAAGAAGCAACCTTAAAGCTCACTATGGCACCAGAAGCGTAATTTGTTATGTGAGAGAACATGTACAGAGTGGATGAAAGAGAAGTCTCTCCCATCACACAAAGGTGAAGTGCTAAGGATTCCTGAAAAAAGGAGGAAGAAGTGGGTTGTAGGTCATATGGCTCTTCTAGCAAGTTGCTCTCTACCTATGCTGTATTAAGTTCAGGTATTCACATTTTATCCCATCTTTGGGACTTGGAAAAAAAGAATAAATCAATCACTAATTAGCAACAGAAAGATAAGCTGTTTTCAAGCGAAGCATTTAATTATGTAGCACACACAAGTACTATGCTTATTCAGGCTCTTAGTTCAGTTTACTCTTTGTCCACTGTAATTAAAAAATTGCAAGTTCTTAAGTGCAAGTAACATGAAGAAAGGTTTGAGGTCCTTCCATTTAACAAAGTATACTGGTACTTCAAACAAATAAAAGTGGGCAGAAAAAATGTATTTCAGTTACACAACACCTATAATGAGTGTAGATGAAGTTTACGTAATTGGTGAGCTCAGACATGTCTGTTAGAAGCTGAGCTACCTGGTAGACTAGGATGGGCAAGGCACAGAGGTAGTCCAGTAGATTTCTTGCAGCTGGGTGTAACAGTGTTTATTTCTCACTTAAACATTCCATTCAGTCAGATCAGCTGGGGATAACTTCTCAAGCAGTCACAGGATGAGTCTCAGTTACGTCTCTGCAGAGGTGTGTCTTGATATCCTTGACAGTACATTTCAAAAAATTACTTCAGGAAAAAAAACGTTATACAGTTATAACTTAAAAATTGATGGAAAACATGGAGTCCTGCCAATCACTCTTAACTCATGGGCTTCAGGTGACCAGATCTGTATCTGACATATGAATAAGATGCAGCTGCTCGCAGCAGCCATACACACACTCCAATGTCTGGCCACATGCAAAGTCACCTTCTGTTCCTATCACACATTTGATGAGGAATGCCCATGTTTTGGTTGCAGCAGAAGAGGAATCGGAGCATACAGCTTTTCAACTGTCCCTAAAGGGAGTCATCTCTCACCCCAACTGAAAGTTCATAAACTACAGCTCTGTTTCATATACCTCAATCTGAAGTTCGCTAGCAACTTATTTGTTTAAACAAATAAAATTGGTAAAATGGAGAATGGCATTGCCACATAGCCCACAGTAGATGCATGTTAATAAGATCTCTGTTAAAGATTTTTTAAATTATTTCTTCCAACAGTCCTTGTATCTACCCTTGAGATGAGCAGCATATGTTCTAGAGTTCTCTGGTGTACTACCAGATGGAGATTAACAAGCAGAGGCAAACTTGAAAGCCTAGGGCTTTTTATTATTGTTTTTTTAAGCAAACTGAGATTGCCAATCAGCTTGAGACAGCTTTTAGTGCAAGAAAGTATAAATTTTTAGTTGCTTACGGGTTAGCAACATCTTTCTCATCAAAAAAAGGTTGCACACCTTTCCAGCATTATGGAGAGCTTTCTAGAAACGTGGATTTATTAGAGCAATGAAGGAAAGAAATACAGTAAACGTTGAATCATCTTCACTGTAACCAGTATTTGAAGCGAAATTTATTTTCTTGCATGTTAAAAGACAAACAGGTAGCTTAGCTATACGCTCATGTAGCCATCTGCTAACTATCTTGGTTTTAAGATCACAGACTATGAAACTGGATGATTAAACAAAAAGTGAGATACTAAATCAGATGAGGTTTAACCTGGTCCCTCAAACCAAATGTTCCAGCTACGCATATACTTCAAAGCTGTCTGAAGGAAAACTCACACAAAATTTGCTTCCTCAGCCACAGGGCTTTTCCCAAACCCCTTTAGAAAGCAACATATATCGTTTCCTTTGGTGTGCCTTGAACAGGTGACAGTAGCATTGCACCTCCCCAGCATCATTACCCACAGGAGGTCTCACAAATAAAACCAAGCATCTTCTTTGTTTCTGCTTTTTGCTTCTGGCACTACGGCAGTCCAAACAGAGGCAACCCTGGGGACATGAAAGAGGACTAGGACAGTGGATTTAATCCTGCAGCACAGCAGATGCCCCAGGAGTGCAGCTGCTTGAACATCAACCCTCCATGACCATGTTTGTTGGGGAGTGGGGGAGGCACTAAATCACTTTTTCCTAAAAGTTGGCTGTAGAAGCTTTTCCAACAGCTCGCAGACAGTGTGCCCAGGAGACTGGTGGGACCACATTGCTCATAAGACAATATTTGAGCAAGACTCAAGACAGATGAAGTCAGTTATATCACTCCCCTGACCTTAAATCAGTGCTTTCCACCAGTCTGCTCCCTACCATGCTGCCACCTGCCCAGCTCGGGAGCACTCTGCTGTGGGGAGGGCATTGTGCTACTGGCCACCCCCACCAACAGTCAACAACCCAAAAATCCCTGCTGAGGCAGAAGTCTACTTGTAATTCTCTCTCACCAGGGTCACAATACGATATGCCACAAACCCAAAGCACTTTTGGTGACACCTTGACAAATGGAAGAAGATCCTCTTTCCTTTTTCAGACCTTCTCCCTGGTGAGCACAACCACAGATGAATCTCTCAGATCCCAAACAAAACCCATTTCAACACTTACATTTCTGCTGCTTACATAGCAGGGAATAGAATCTGCAGTATTGCTGTGCATGATGCCATTACAACTGCATAGGTTTATAATCACAGCTTTTGGGAAGGGGGAAGATGCCACACAAAAGGGGAGTAGGAGTTGCTGAGTTCATGATTTAAACAGTAGTCAGGACTAAGCTAGACACTAATGCAAGGTGGGGACCGTGCAATTTCCATCATCTCTGCTGCACCACAAGGTTTGCCTATATCTCATATCCTTAGGGAAATTGCTTTTAAAAAGCATAAAACTCATAATCAGACTGGTAACCTCTGGCACTCGGCAGTTCTGAGGTAATGCCCCGTTTCCACCCAAAGCCTCACACAGAGCCCACACGTACCTAAAGACATCTCAGGAAAAGCAGTTCTACCACCACAGAGGGAATGGGGAGTGCTGGAAAAAAAAAATCTGAAATGTGGGTTACAGCATGGGAAAATGGGAAAGAGCTGAACCGGATGTGCCCTTGCACCCAAATAAAGGTACTTCAGAGCAGCAACCTGGTCTCTGCATTACCACACACTCACATGAAGCTTGTTTCACGCAATCTCTGTGACTGAGCAAAACTACATGTGAAGTACAGGTGTGGCCCCAGATCTCCACTGCACCCTTCAACTTACTAGATTTAACCAGACTCTGACTGCATCTCTGGCAGCCAGAGGCAGCCCCAAGGTTGTTATCAGAGATCATTTGATATTACTGCTGGGTTATTCTGCCACGAGAGACTTTCAGGTCTTTCATGTCACAGGGTGAAGAGCTATGTTGTTTCCAGGCATCCCCAGGCTGTACTTTGCCTGGTCCCCTGGAATAACAAAGGAGCAGGTGTCACCATTGCCACACAATGTAGTAAAGAGAGGATAATATAGGAAATAAAGTGAATTACAGGAGACAAGTGATTCAAGCAAAGGTGAATGAAAAAAGTTTAACTACTAAGGAAAGGATTTCAATTTGGAGAAAGGTGGATCTAGAGATCACGGGGAATTACAAAGCATTGAGGCCTCACAGTCAACAGCAGTTAAAGGCATACAAGCCACCTGACCCTTCACCTGTCACAATAAACATTCAGGATTTAATGAGAGCTTGGTAGTTCAGGAGTCCTCCAGTGTCCAGTGTATGGTCATATTGGAGGACTTCATAGTAGTACAGACAAATAATTAGGTCTTATGTCTTCATGCAGGACTGATAAGAATGCACCGCACACCTAGGGCACAGCTTCTGGTTTAGTTTCATCCAAAGAAACAGACCTGAAATCCGCTCAAACCAATTCAGTCACAGCAAGTAGCACAATTAGGTGGTTGCTTCAAAATTCACTGCAGTGCCAGAGCAAGACACCAATACAGATACAGACCAGGAGCCAAGCCAATTCAGGTGTCAGACACCTCAAAAAAACATAAAGACATGCCCTAAGCTGAAACAAAAGCATTCAAAGAGTTCAGAAAAAATTGAGCCTAGATCTGAATAACAGCTGCATCTGCGTTAGTGCAAGTTTGCAGCCAGCCTTTATGCAGCCCAGTGCATATAAGAGCAACTGATGTGGCCACTGTTCACATAACTCTTGTCTGAAACTAGTGCCTCTAGAAGGTTTTTTAATTAAAAAGGATTTAGTGCTATTAAACAATAAAATATCAGAACCCCAGAGGAGGCATAATTGCAAGATGAATTGTGCAGCTCCACAGCTTCCAAATCCACATGGTGTTATTGGCAGCTGGCCTTCAATTACAAGGTAACAAGAAAAAGCACACAGCCAGTGACAGTGAGGTGAGGTGCCTGTTGTCCTTTAAAGGAATACTGCTCCCCTTGGAAGTTTCTGCACTGGCTGGACTTGGAGACAGCTGCTGCCCTAGAATAACTCATGGCAATCTCACCAACTACAGTGTGGATAGCAAGACGTACAAACTTACTTGGTGTAACTTTAATGCTACTGACAAACTGAGTAGGCTTTCTGGGTTTTTACTAAAGGCCCAAGACACACATGGGAACAAAAGCTTTGACTCAGGCAGTCAGAAGTATGTGAAATTTGCCTTCAACAAGCTTGGCCATGGTCCAAAATCCATGCTGGCAATTTCGCAGAACAAATCCTTTTAGCAGTAACTTCCCTCCTGCTACTTCAGCATCTCCCCATGAAGACCTGCCCAACAGTGGGAGTTGCATAAAGAACAAACAAAAGCAAAACAGTTGGAGTGAAAGAGCCCATACAGGTTTGAAATTGCTGTAATTTGCTCTTTCAAAAGTGTATAAGCAGGCTAAAAAAGCATTGATTTGTTTCCTTGGGTTTTTTTGTTGTTGTTTTTGGGGTTTTTTTGGGGGGTAGGGGGGTGGGAAAGCAAAGCACAGTAGAAATTAGGCACGTGTTTGTTGTGATAAACCAGATATTTAATTTCATATTTTCAAAGCACTTTGAAAAACAAGAAGTCTTCCCAAAAATAAAATTTATTAATTTCATTACAGAGTCCTGAACAGAATACTTGGTCTGACCAAAATTAGATTCCCTTCCACCTTCTGTTTCCCTCAATGTCACTGCTTCTCATTGTCACAAAGGGCTTCCTCACTACATGCACACAGCTATTTTATATGGCACTAGAGGGACACAGATGACTTCATGAACTCCTACCATGTAGTTACAGCCCAGTAGTTTCTGGGGTCCTCATTTGCTATGACACCAAACCCCTGCAATGTGCTGTACGATACACCAGCCACTGATTTCTCATTCCAGTGACAATGGTTTAACCTGCATTAAAGCAGAGGCTACTCTAAACCTCAGCTTGGCTGCAATGTGACACCAATTACCCGGTTACCTAAAACATCCCCATTTCACAGTTTCCTGTTGAGGCAATACAATGATCGATATTCTTGAAGCAGATAAATGCTAATACAGCTGCAACCACATCAATCAGGAAAACTGATCTGCATGAGGGGAAAAAAAAGATTCAAAGGAATGAGGACAAAACCCCACATTTCAAATTCTTTGCTGTGGGGGTGGTGAGACACTGGCAGAGGTTGCCCAGAGGAGTTGTGGCTGGCCTGTCCCCCCTCAGAAGCGTTCAAGGCCAGGTTGG
>VZRW01005324.1:0-11934 GCA_013398125.1 Aegotheles bennettii
TGTTCAGCCTGGAAAAGAGAATGGTCTGAGAAGACCTAAAGGGGGCCTGTGAGGATGGGGACAGGCTTTTTAGCAGAACCTTTTGTGATAGGATGAGGGGTAATGGTTTTAAACTGAAGGAGAGGAGATTAAGGTTAGACATAAGGAAGGAGATCTTTATCATGAGGGTGGTGAAACACTGGCACAGGTTGCCCAGAGAGGTGGAGGATTCCCTGTCCCTGGGGACATTCAAGGCCAGGTTGGATGGGGCCCTGAGCAACCTGGTCTGGAGGGGGATGTCCCTGCCCATGGCAGAGGAATTGGACTGGATGACCTTTAAGGTGCCTTCCAACTCAAGTGATTCTGTGATTCTGTATTTTCAACACTTCCCAAGACAGAACTCAGATTCTAGTGCTTAACTCTCTTTACTGTCCATTAGGTGTTCCTGATGTTTAAGCTCCGTTGTGTTTTTTGCAATGTGAACTCATTGTTCCCTTCTCATTTATAACAGACAAAAAAGAGAGTTTATTAGTTTCTTTTTTCCAAGCTTTTTGGCACATTTAAAGAATATTCTCTTGTATGTGTCAAGACACCCACATACTCCAGTACCAAAGGAGGAAAGCCTGCTTAGAATCATAGAATCATAGCATGGTTTGGTTGGAAGGGACCTTAAAGATCATCTAGTCCTAAACCCCCTGCCATGGGCAGGGACACTTCCCACCACACCAGGGTGCTCCAAGCCCCATCCAACCTGGCCTTCAACACNCCCTGCCCTTGGCATCAGTCCCTCTCCAGCTTTCCTGGAGCCCCTTCAGGCACTGGAAGGTGCTCTAAGGTCTCCCTGGAGCCTTCTCTTCTCCAGGCTGAACACCCCCAACTCTCTCAGCCTGGCCCCAGAGCAGAGCTGCTCCAGCCCTCTGAGCACCTTTCATAGTCCTCCGATAGACTTGCTCCAAGATAATTAGATAATTAGGCACAGAGAGCAAGACTTTAAGAAACAGCTCCAAATCTCACCTTGAAGTGGTGGTGATATCAACACGAGATGCACGGGAAGAGCTACATGCTGCATTCAGGCCCTTAAACCACTGCATGCTCACTGGGGCCAGAAGGTTGGAGATTAGGAAGAAGTTCTTTACTGAGAGGGTGGTTGGACACTAGAATGGGCTGCCCAGGGAGGTGGTGGAGTCACCGTCCCTGGGGGTGTTCAAAAAACGGGTTGATGAGACACTTGAGGCCATGGTCTGATGGTCCAATGGTTAGGAATAGGATGGGATAAAGGTTGGACTTGATGACCCTGGAGGTCCCTTCCAACCATAATGATTCTATGATTCTATGATTCTAAGGCAGCCAGGTACACAGTTGTGACTTCCCCACAATGGAGGGGATTTTCCTTTTCTCAGTCAGCCCAAGACAAAGCAAATATACTTTTTAGTCATAGTAAAGACTAATTAGAGTCACATTCCTCTTCCATAACTTTCCTTGGAATAGCATTGCTATAAATACTCCCTACCTTGAGGAAGGATCCCACTATTGGCAGTTAAGACTATTTATGCCATATAATTCTGGGACACCACCCAAAAATAGACAGACAATAGACATCTATTTTTAATCCCTTGATGTATTACTTGCTGCATTTTCTCTAACACTGGATTAATCTTTCTATTCATCATATAAAAGGTAATTTGAAAACATTTTCTAGCATATGGAACATCAAATTATAGCCCAAAGTACAGAAAATTAAATTATTTTTTAATTTTAAACACTTTTACTGAGAACTCAAATTATCTCACAACATTAAATTTTTAATAAAACAGTAGAGCTACAATCCTAAGTTTTAACAGAAAATGGGTTTTGTTTTGTTTGATTTCTGGGACTTTTTTTAAAAAGGTTTTAAAAGTGCTTTTCTTGTCTGAGAAGAACATTTGTAAAAATGGCACCATGGGAAGCACATTTTTCAACTCTCTCTGACTTCCAGATCCAAATCTAATAACTTTAAAAGTAAAAAGATTTCTTTTTTATTCCTATTAGACTCATCTGTTATGTTCCTTCCCTGCAAAGTTCTTGACTTGTTCTTCACAAGAAATACATTATTCAAGGCAGCTGAAGTAAAAGGATTTAACTTTCTTGCACTGTGTTGACTACTCATAGTTCTGCCTTTTATTTCCTTAAATATCCACGGTCTGTGAAGCAACCATAGGAGTCAGTTTAATCTTTGGCATCTGCAAAGTGTTTATCATGTTTGTAGCCAAGCTGCAGTAATTCATGTTCTTCTTCAAAGCAGTCTTAGGCGTAAGGTGAAGGATTTGTACCATCTGAGGATTAATCAAAACCTGTGTGGCGCTTGGGAAGAAGTTTCTGAAGTGCACTCTGCAGGACACATCCTCATCACATTTGCTTTGCTGATGGCAGAGGCAGTGCAACACAATTTTCTTATGGTACAACAAAGAAAAAATCACTTATGGTGACTACACCAGGAAGTCCTCCCCATCACCTATAGGTTCAACTCACCTGCCCTCTCATCCTCCTTTATATAACACATAGACAAGCTGGTAGCATTTTATCAAGAGTAGTTTGTGGGGGAAGTGCTTTTCTGCCATGACACAGGAACATGCAGGAGAGAGACAACAGACCAGCACGATGCCTCTCCACACCCTCACCCATCACCTACACTCATCTTCCTTGTACAAAAGTCCAAGCAAGGACTCTCCTGAATGCAATGTTGAATGAGAGGGTTACAAAATGAATTCCAATTATCCAACCACAATTGTGAATGACTCGTTAACTCTGTCATCTCCAAAGCAAACTAACACTAAGCTAAAATTAGGACATATCATAGAATTACAGAACGGTTTGGGTTGGAAGGGACCTTTAAGACCATCTAGTTCTACACTTTCCACTAGACCAGGTTGCTCCAAGCCCCAGCCAACCTGGCCTTGAACATTGCCATGAAGGAGCAGCCACAGCTTCTCTGGGCAACCCAGGCCAGTTTCTCACCACCCTCACACCAAACAATTTCTTCCCAATATCCAATCTCAATCTCCCCTCTGGCAGTTGGAACCCATTCCCCCTCATCCCATCATTCCCTGCCCTTGGCACCAGTCCCTCTCCAGCTTTCCTGGAGCCCCTTCAGGCGCTGGAAGGTGCTCTGAGGTCTGCCCAGAGCCTTCTCTTCTCCAGGCTGAACACCCCCAACTCTCTCAGCCTGTAATAGTATGGATGTGCAGCAAAAAAATTTATAAGACACCTTTTTCTTCTCCTACCTTAACCTCCAAGTGGTCCTTCAACAATGAATGTGACATTGGCACAGCTAGCCCCAAAGCCAGTTACATCAAGCTAAGAATGGAAAGTTTTCCTTTCCAGATTACTCTCCATCACACTTCTAGGAGAAATTGCACAAGACCTGTTCACTGCCTGGCGTGCCACACAAACATATGTGTGGCAGACAAAATGGACCCCTGGCAACACCACTGCTGAAGGAGCCTCTGAACACCATCAGAGGCTAGAGGGAACAGATAGATTTGTGTATCAGAGATGCTCCATCCTCTCCTCCTACCTTACCCAGTCATAGATCATCCCCTTCCAGACAACACAGAGCCATACTTGTCCTCCTGCCAAAAGCTACTGATAGCCATGACAACAGTGGCCAGATAAGTCTTTTCAACACAGAAATCCACAATATTGTCCAATAATGCATGAAAAAGAACATGCTTCATCCTTTGGCCTCAGGTCCACAAGGGGTAAACAAACACAGCACCTCCACCAGACCACAGGCAGATCTAAAATGGAGATCTCCAGTTCAGAAACGTGACTGAGTTTGCCTTGCAGTTCTGAACTCTCAGCTTTCTCCCTGCAAAAGTCAACTATGAGCTTACGTGGCAATGACATACAAGCTGTGCCTGCTCATGAACCACCCTCATGCAGTCTTTCTGGAGCAAACAATTATAGCACTGCCATTACTGGAATGTGTCACAGTCACTCAGTGTGAGTGCCCTACACAGAAGAGCCCAAATACTTGTCTGCATCCATCCGACTATGCTAGGTGTGTGTGCAGAACTGGATCTTCCATTTCAGCTAGAAAGATGGTTTTGTAATGCTATTCATCAGTTCCTGAAGATTTCCAATCCCTCTGCTGTCAGGGCTGCACACATTGTGCCCCCATTTAAGAGGCATATGTTAGCACCACAACTGAGCCAGCATCGCAGCTCACCAGATCCTGTGAAACAGGCTTGAAAAAAAAAACAACTAGAAAACCTAGGGAAAAAGAACGTATGAAAAGATCATAGAATCATAGAATCATTATGGTTGGAAGGGACCTCCAGGGTCATCAAGTCCAACCTTTATCCCATCATATCCCTAACCATTAGACCATTAGACCATGGCCTCAAGTGCCTCACCAACCCGTTTTTTGAACACCCCCAGGGACGGTGACTCCACCACCTCCCTGGGCAGCCCATTCCAGTGCCCAACCACCCTCTCAGGAAAGAACTTCTTCCTAATCTCCAACCTAAACTTCCCCTGATGGAACTTGAGACCATTTCCTCTCGTCCTGTCATCAGCAATTGGGGAGAAGAGACCAACACCAGCCTCACTACAACCTCCCTTTAAGTAGATGTAGAGGGCAATAAGGTCTCCTCTCAGTCTCCTCTTCTCCAGGCTCAATAACCCTAGTTGTCTCAGCCAGTCTCCATAAGGCTTGTTCTCCAGACCTCTCACCAGTCTCGTTGATACACTGTGCAGCTCTCCTGTGATGAGTTTATCCAGTTTTTTCAAAAGCAATAGAAGATACTGGATAATATATGGCCCAACAATGACTACAAAGCAATAAACTGTGTGAAGGGGTCTGCTCATATCATGAGCAATGAAAGCAGAGATCCAATGGTTTAAATTGAGAATGAATTTGGCTGCACAAGTCAAAACCAAGGATTAGATTCCCATTCTAATTATACCCAGCGATGTTTCCCCCTCATATCCCACCCCAGGAAAAAATAAATGAGAAAAAACCCAACCCCACAACACAGAAAAGCACAATCAGGAAAAAGGCTGTTCTGCCATCCTCTGTAGATTCATTATTTGTAAATCTTAGCTCTGCACCTCTTCTTAGTTGCTGTAGGTGAAGGAGAACATCTTCAGGACATTCTGGAGCCAGACAGAAAACCTGAGTCACCTGACTGACCTCATGGTGCTCCCTAGCTTCAGGAACAGCACTGAGCATATAATAATGGTAGTGGGTAGAAGGGGCTTCAGATGGGTTGATCTACCCAGATCCTCTGGTGGGTGTCTACTTGTGGTGCTTGACAGGTAACAGCACCCAAAGCAGCTGTAAAAATCTAAGTCTCCACATCCCTAAGCACTCTCTTTTCTGCTGGGCATTGATATAAGACAGTGTGATTTACTAATGCTGAGCAATGTGTTTGGAAATTGTGGGGAAGGGAGCTGCTGTACCACTGCCCCAACACGAAACAGAGAAAAGGCAGTGATCACTTGCTGGTGGAGAACATCCTCAGACTGCCTGAGGACTTGTTGGAGAAGCAGCCCTGAGCTTATGTGCTACATTCCAGGCAGGATTCATGGCAATCTGAATTTCTGTAGGACAACAGTGGTCGTGGTTTTCTTAAAAATTAGTCATGCATTGTAGATAAATATGTATCTTATTGAGATACAGGGTTCATGCATATAGGTAAGGATACAACCATGTTCTCTTTAGAAAGGAACATGGTTCATGTAACACACCCCTCACATATATACATCCAGTTTTCATAAAGATTAAACATGAAAACTGAAATAAAATAGACAATAATTTCCCAAAACCCCACCATTTTAGTGTAATCAGCTGGTTATCCTTGGGCTTTGAACTTTGGAAATCACTTTTTCTGACCTAGTAACCTACTTTGAGGTGCAAGAGTGGCAAACACAGAACTATAAACTAGCATTGCCCTTTGGCATCTGAACTCTCCCTGCCCCATGTCTGCAGTAGAACATCTCGTCACTCAGAGGTCCAGAGTATTGAAGGTACTAAGGACAAATTTCGTTCAAATCAGCAGAAAACATGATCCAGCCACAAAGACTGTGTTGAAACCTCAACCTAGTGCCACACCTTTATGTTCACTTGGACACAACCGGGAGGTTGTTATGCAATACCTGTGTTTCAAATGTAGAAAAGCAGGGTTTGTAGGAAAAGCTAAAATCTCTTATTTGACTAACAAATACCATGGGAGAAGATAGAGAGGTGTTGGGCTCAGAGTCCTTTCCTTAGTTACCATATAAAGCAGAAATATCCATTGTTGAACAGCTTTCTGCAGCCAAGTTCAAGGCATAAATGATGACATAAAATTAAAAATCATAGTGGTGGAAATCTCCTGAAAAGGTACATTTAAAAAGACAGGTTTAATGGGCAGAAATACTATATACAGAGGCCAAGTCAGTGCCACCTTCCCACACTTCACATTTTGCTTCAAACCTGTAAAACTAGATAAAATAAAGTCCATTCTTCATATTGGAAAAAGCAAAAACAAAGCAACAACAAAAAAAACCCCACAGGATAACATTTGTAGGGAGGAAATATTTAAAATGCAGACCAAAAGGTACCAAAGAAATGGTCAGGAAAGAAGGAAGAATTTGGGGTGTTGAAACTGAGCTGTGGGATCAAGGATGTTGGAGACAAAACAAAGCAGGGTGATCGAGTGATCAGGGAGACATGAGCTCTCTGCATCAGACAGGAGACACAGGAGAGCAGCCTGCCTGAATGCCAAGGACAGAGCAGAGACAACAGGGACCCCAGAAGAGGGATCAGTATGAGACAGAGAAGGTTTTAAGAGGAAACAGGGGAAGAAGAAACACAACAGGAGTGGGTGGACCAAGGATCCTGTACCAGAGGGGTTTATAGAAATTTCCAAGTACAGCAGGGGCTGAAATCAGAAAGAGAAAAGGCAATAAAACAGATGGAGACAAAAGGCAGAGAGCTCCTTTCAGATGGTGCCAACCCTTCTTGCAGGGAGTTAATAAAATCCCAAGCACAATAAGAGACACTCAGGGCAGGCGATGAGATTGTAAGCAAGAAGTCAGAGGTGGCAAAGAGCTTTTATGGGTTAGAAATCTCTGAGCAGATAAGAAAGGAGAAATAGAAGGGCCTGGCCAGGGAGAAGAAATAGGCTGGAAGGAGAAGAGGTCAACCTCACAGCAGAGAAAGCAATGTTGAAAGGGAAGACAACTCCCTGATGTCCTTCAGACCAGGAGAACAAGGGCTGGGAATACTCAGAGCCAAGCAAAATCACAGCTGTTGACACCACGGTAGCACTGGTCCCTGCTCTTTGTCCCCACCACTTTAATATTCCTGAAAGCCTCATGAGGACTTGTCTTAATCCATTTTTCTTTTCAGCTCTAATCCCTTCTCCTCTCAATCTGGCAGCAGCAGCAGTGACAAAGGCATATTGAGTTTTGTCCCCCCAGCCATGCAGTGGGTGGCTGGAAAGGAGAAAGAGCCAACAGAGCTCACCTGGGGGGGTACAAGATTTTCAGCTATGAGGATATATCTCCCTCTGCCTCTCCTGAGCCACCCAAGGACAATAAATATCACTGCACACTAATCTGAAGCAGCTGGCATTATCCACACTACAGGAGCAGAGATCTTGGCAGCATCGACCATGGGATAGAGCACACAAAGAAGAAGAAAGTGGGCAATAACGGGGGCATGGAGCCAGGGCTGCTGCAGGAGAGGGGGACTTTTGGAAATACTCCTGTTGGGGCAAGGCATAAGGTTCTGCTTCTGAACATAGGGATGGTGAGCAAGCTGCAGCTATTTCCCATAGGCACTCAGTCATAGCAGAATAAAGACTGCAGAAAGTGGCCACACACATGCAATAAGACGTCTGCGAATCTCACCACTGTTTGTTCTGCACTTGGAGACATATTCTGTTTGAATATCAGAACTGCAACGACCTGCAGAATAACAGGACCTTATTATCACTCCCACATTTATCCTGTTGGATTGGGATGCACTAAAGAGGTTGTGTGTTTAGAGGATAACATTCAGTAACATGTTTTTGATAACTGCTGAAACTGTTTTAAGGCTAAAAACTGAAACTGTAGGCATTGATATCCACATTCTGGAATTGACATTGAAGCAAATAGAAAAATGTTATTATTTTTAAATGCTATTCACTTGGGATGCCTGTTTACATTTAACGTAGCAAACTAGAGATGTACTTAAACAGATGAGTAAAACATTCAAATTAAAAACCAGCCTACTTTTTCTCCAAGCACTTTTTCAAATGGCACAGAGAACTTTACACAAGCTAAAGGAGCATCTACATTTAATTCCTGAAGGAAATGTTATTTCCTCAGCTCATCCAGCAGTCTGCTCAGGTACTGCTGAGTCAACCGAGTTCTGGGATTTTCCTTGCTTGCTAAGGTGCACACAAGCCTTGAGATGTCATTATTTTGCTGCTGTGGCATTGCAAAAAATACCCACAAACATCTTGCTGGTTTAATGAAGCTTAGAAATAAAGGCTTAAAATTCCTTAGCAGTGTTTACTGTCTTCAAATCCAAACCTGACATGCCAATTCATTTGCAGAAGTGGCTTCTTTTTCATGCTGTGATATTATTTTTCTCTGATTCAGGCACCCTCACAGTTATCTGAGGACTCTAAGGCACCGAATTTCATAAAACATTAAAATCTAATTCTGTTCTCTGCAGAGCCAATGTGGAGTGTCAAGCCTGTCATAGTGAGGCTTACACCACCACAGAATTTAAAAACTGTGACTTCCAGAAGGTCTGCTGTGCATGTACATATGGAAACTCCTTAGGTTCTCCACCGTTTCTGCTAGTTTATCTCACATACCTCACATTCTGCTTCCAGGGGAGATGAGTGCATTAAGGTCCCAAAGGAATGTCTTCAAAGGGACATTTTGGCCTACCAGATCCGTATGAGAATGTGACTGCTCTCTGGAAACACATGGTCATGGAGGTTGTAGTGAGGCTGGTGTTGGTCTCTTCTCCCCAGTTGCTGATGACAGGACGAGAGGAAATGGCCTCAAGTTCCATCAGGGGAAGTTTAGGTTGGATATCAGGAAGAAGTTCTTTACTGGGAGGGTGGTTGGGCACTGGAATGGGCTGCCCAGGGAGGGGGTGGAATCACCGTCCCTGGGGGTGTTCAACAAATGAGTTGATGAGGCACTTGAGGCCATGGTCTGATGGTCTAATGGTCAGGAATATGATGGGATAAAGGTTGGACTTGATGACCCTGGAGCTCCCTTCCAACCATAATGTTTCTATGATTCTATGGTCAGGAAGAGCGAAGAAAGCCACATGAGCAAAAGGAGCTGTTTCGCACAGAAGACAGTGAATACAAAATGTGCATGAATAAACTTAGATGAGAAATGTGAAGATAAACACAGAAATCATCTTCTGGGTGGGCTATCTTATGTGGAGAAAACAACAACAAAAAAAAAGCCCAAGTGACCTGAGGCTTGATAGATGTATTTATGGTACTACATGAACTTCAGTGTGGTTCAATCACAGGGTGCCTGCCTTAATAATCCCCATCTCATAAAAGGATCTGCTCCTATCCTTTTATGTTTCTCTAAGGATAATTGTGCACTGCTGAAAACAAATAAATATAATGTCTACTGTCAAATATGGATGAATATCTGTCAAAAAATTGCATAATTGCTGAGATGATTGTGATGAGCATGTACCAAAAATATGTTCCTATCAACCCAAGTAAGCAATTTGATTCATGTAATGACTTCCATGTGAGACAAAGGCAATGTATTCCTGAACATGATCCAAGTCATAAAAGGCACTTTGGGAAGGGGTGCTTTGGGGCATCCCAGTGGTTTTTGTCCTGATATATGTTGCTCTGATCTGTTTTTTTTTAAAAAAGCCAATAACAACAAGTCCAAAACTCAAACTGTGCATTATGTCAGTACTACATCATAGTTAAAAAGTTGTGCTACCTCTTCTAACCCACAGCACAGCCATTTAAAGATAGCAATCCAGGCTGGATATTAGGGAAAATTTTTTTATGGAAAAGGTGGTCAGGCATTGAACAGGCTGCCCAGGGAAGTGGTGGAGTCACTGTCCCTGGAGATATCCAAATAACAGTTGGATGTGGCCCTTGGGGATATGGTTTAGTGGTGGACTTGGCAGTCCTGGGTCGATGGTTGGACTCGTTGATCTTGAAGGTCCTTTCCAACCAGAGTCATTCTATGATTCTATGTTTGCAGAGATGGAAGATGGTTTCCTTCTTCACTCAGATGTTTTTCCTCTTAATTTCTCTTAATTTTGCATCTATCCTTGAGTAAAAGCGTATGGATCTCTGAAGAATGAGCTGGAAAAGTCTCAGAATAAACACACGCCTCAAAAGCACTAAGACCTAGTGCACTTCCTTCTTCCAGGAGCTCAAGACAAATTTTGAAACAAGCTCAATAAAATTTCATCAAGATATGGGCATCTCTGTATACCCATACAGCCTCTGAAAATGGATCCTAAGTCAAAGAGGCATTTTTTAACAGTTTGCCTTACCACTTTAAAGTAAGCTTGAATTTTCTAACCTGTAAAGTCATTTTCATGAAGATGAATGATGACTAATTTTGATGACACCACGGTGGAGGAACCTTGTCATTGTTCTCTGTATATTTAGGAATAAAACTTGCCAATTTAAAACCATCAGACAAAGCAAATCCTTATTCAACTCCGGCAAGAGAAGCAGAATCTGTTTAGGTATAACCTGCTACACCACCAAAATTGAGGCTCATTTTTTAGAGCATTTCAGAGATTTGGGGTACATTCTAGTGAAAGACCCCTTTCTGCTCCTCCATTTTGACACTTCACTGCATGAATCATACTACTGACAGGGACATGTCAGTATGACCACACCTCACCAAATCTGACCCTTCCTAGGCATGGAGGTAAACTCAACTGGGCACCACCAGAGATGGGACACCAGGTCTGAAGGACCATCTGTCTGATGCAGTGCAGCATCCTGACCATGCTTCCCTCCCAGGAAAGAAAGGAGAAACCACAAATCTGTTCGTCCGTGGCCACCCATTGAGGCTTTAAAAAGAAAAGGCTGGTTGTCACCTAGAGGATTCACAAAGGGAGTAGGTGGATGGAAAGCCAGGATGGGGGGCACCAAACTGGAAGGAGGAAAAGCTGAAAAGAAAACAAGTCATCAGATGCATTTTGGAATTTAGTCCAAGGTTCTTGCCTGTACCTAGAACATTTTTACCCTGCACAGCAGCACTAGGGATCACTGCTTGTGAGGGCACACGGGCAGGACATGTATGGGGAAGCTTGTCTGCACCTTATTGCAGAAAGAATAATAATTAAAAGCACATTTATGTCATTACCATTCTGCTGAAATATTTGAACCTTGAAATCACTGAACATATTTGAGGATGAAGGGGTGCAGAGCAAGGTCTGAGGGTTTAGGGGATGAGGTGGAGAGGAGAGTGATGTCTGTTACCTGCTCTTTATTCTTTTGAATAAAGTTTCATTTATTTTGCCACAGTTAATGTAAAGTACGACTAGATCTTACAACCACATGGAGGAAAATTTTTTAAAGTCAATTTTACACTTACTACCAATAAAAAAAATCCACCTTCCAGGAGACATCAAAATAATGAAATCTCCCTTCCCTTTTATTTTTGTCCGAACACTCATTTACGCTTTATATTAAACTCGTTTTATTCCATTATTTCATCAGATATGTATGCAGATGAAATTTAGGGTAATAGTAAAACATTAGTCACAGTTTTTTTGTAATGTTGAGAAGGGAGGAGAGATGCACGTCCCCGCCTCGCAGCCCCGGTGCGCAACTGGAGCACACAGAGGGGGCAAAAGGGGCGCGGGAGGGAGCCTCCTCCCCAGAAACAAACAAAAAACCAAACCAAACCAACAAAAAAACCCACCAAGTCGAAAAAGCACAGGAAAAAGAAAAAAGAAAAAAAAAGAAA
>VZRW01005329.1:0-24501 GCA_013398125.1 Aegotheles bennettii
AACAGACCAAGTTGTCTCCCCTTGTGTGTACGTTTAGATACTGCAGTGATTCATTAGAGTTTTCCTTTAAAAGATACAACACATATTTTCTATGTGTAGAGATTAAAAACTCTTAGTCTACAACTCCATTTATATGTGTATCATATACATATGTATGCATACAAGCCCTGTACATGTGCAGTGTGTGCATGCATTTAAGCTTGGCGTGCCTTCAAAGTTAGGAAGGAGAGGTGCTGTAAATCATATGCAGAATGCAAGTTCAGGCACATATAGAGAGATGTTAATTTGTAATTCCCTATACTAATGATGGTAAATTTAGCCTCCAAACATGTTAAGTTAAAAGATTATTTCAAACCTTTTATTAATAGAGGCTCTCTTTTCATGTTAATAGTATATACATTAGTATATATTTCAAAAACATATGTGCAATATATCTTCCAGCATGCATGGCATACGTGTCTTCATCAATAAATCAAGGTCTTGTTGGTGCCTGTGCATGCTTACAATCATCTACTTAGTAGACTTACTGTTTTGGTTTACACAATGTCTAAAAATAGAAATATTAAATGTATGACTTTAAAAATGTGTAATTTGAAAACATCTTATAATAGGAAATTAACTGATTTATGTGTTGATATGTAATATAACAAAAAACAACATAATTCTCTGTGACCAAAATGATTATTCCAGGCATGGGAAAAGACACTAAATTAATGATCTTAAACACATTTCATTTTACCTGAGTCTTTTAATCATAAATAAAATAATCTAAATCAAAATAGGCACTTAAAACTTTTCTGAAATTAATATAATATAGATGACTGAAGATAGACAAAGGGATGGATTTTACACAGCAGTCTGTAATATTGTTAAATTAATGTAATAAAGATTTTTCATTTAAGTACAGTAAGATCAGAAACTTGGACCATTTTGAAAGAGGATTGTAATATCTGTCTCTTGACATCGGTTATCTTCAACATACCAATAGGATTCCCCTCAACCTTTGACATGCAACAAGACTGAGGTACTAAAAAGGTAATTGTATCTATCAGGCCCTTAGGTTTTCCAGGTCTCAGTGGCGCTGTGAAACTTCACACTTCCTTAATTTCCTAGCACCTCTACTATGAAGCTACACAGGATCTACCTGGAAATTCTGAGAACAGTAAATTACCCTACTATGTCTCTGCCAATTTTGGCACTAACAACAAAAAATAATTTTCCATCTTCTCAAGAATTTAATGATTTCTTTTCCATGTAGGATTCCTTTTTCACCGTAATATTTCCTTCATTTTACTGAACATGATTAATCTGAAATAAATAATTAAAGTAAAATCACACGTCAAACTGTATAGCCCTTACATACAAGCATATGTCATGTATAATATACAGATTGTTTGTACCTGTTTTGATAAGAATGAACAACTGTGTTATTTTAGAAATTAAATAAAAAATATTAATGAGATTGTGCCAGAAATGCAGTTCCATGTTACTGTGTCAACTATGTTATTACTTATTGAAGTGTTGAGTTAATACAAAGAAAGAGTGTCTGGAACTGGTTAATTATGATAAGGTTTTTTTCTGCTCATGACTTCTAGATAGCTGGATTACCCTTCCAGATAATATTCCCTTGATGTATTAATAAGGTGTTAACCAGTGTTAACTAAAGCTAAATCTTTAATTGAAATTTTCAATTATTATTGAACTTACATGTAAATTACTTTGGATCTTTAAACAAAGAACTTTTACTATTTTCATCAGTACTCATTTCAGCTGTGTTGGAATGGTCCCTTCAGCTCTTCCTGAAGGCATGGTAAGGCAATTCCGTCATGCTTAGGACTCAAACTGCATTGAAATGAAGTAACAGCTATCTTAGAAGCTGATAGTTATGGTTTTCATTTCTGTCACAGTTTCTGGAATTGTTTAATCATATAACATTAAAATAAGTGGCCATCACTGTTGTAATTTTTATTGTACCATCAGAAACATCAGTTTGTCAGGAGGAAGATTTCGTATTTTTTGTTATCTTGTCATGAGTTATGGAAAAAGTATTATTTTATGTGTAGACAAATATAGCCCAATAAAAATTCATGGGCTTCATGAACTGCAGTCTAAGGCTCACAAAAAACAGCTGGCTGGTCTTGAAAGATGAATATGAGGTAAGTCCCCACATGCATAAGCACATGCATATCTATCCGCTCCACTGACAAAATTTCTGCTGAATTGCTTGAAGTGCTGTGGGGACAGGACTTATCTAAGAAATATTATTTTAAATTTACTTAATGCCACAATTTCTCTATTTTTAGAACCTGCTCTTGATCTGTAAGAAGGCAAATTTTCTGTTATTTAACTTTAGCTAGGTTATCCTGTCACCAGAAGACTATTTACATTACTGACTCTTCCACTTTAACCCCATGTACCCACAGGCACAGTTAAATTCCTGAGTTATAATTATCTAAATGCATTCTCTGTTGGACATTCTTCATTACTATGGTGAAGCTTTCATGTTGTATGACAATGTGGCACATAGCAAAATTCAAACATTTCAATAATAAATTCTGTGACATAACTTCAAATCCACCATTAATGGATCTCTCAAGATGACTTGAAATTTCATTGCATTTAATTAAAATAATATGTATATGATTATTAAAACAGAATTTCCAAACATGTTGTAGGAAATTCATGCTTCATCAAGCCCAAACTGATTCCAATTAGTTTGAAAAATAGAAAAAATATTGCAGTGAAGCTGAAAGAAATCTCCACAGAGCAGTATGTCTTACATATCTGAAAACAGGATGAATTGTCCTTCAGAAGGGCTTATTCCTCTCCGTTTCCTATGTAGGAGATTAGAAAACTTAGTTACACTTAGTTATATCAGGGCACAGGATGGACACAAAATACTGCCAGCATTTGTTTTAAGTGACTGGATAGCTCTTGCTTGGTTTCCTTATGAAATATATTTTTAAATTCTTAAAAAATATGATACCACTAGTTTCACCCTTTTAAGTGTAATTTTCTTTTAATCACCAGACAAAACTTATGAGATCTTAAACTAGGAAGCTCAGGGGTGTGTACTGTTTTCTCCCAGGATTTGCAGAATTTTGCTTCATAGGCAGATTTGCTGACAGACTGCTAAATAATCAAGTGTATCAAATGGTCACAGTTCATGACAGGCTAAAAAACTTGTACAGCAGACAGATTTCTTCAGGTCTAGATTGTGTCTGACCAAAAGTCTTTGCTCAGCTGTCCTCACCATGTCTACCAAAATGCCTACTGACATGACAGTAAAACTGTTCATCAGCAATTTGTTAAAGACAGTTGTAGTTTACAATCCTAGACTAAGTTCTAATGAAAAAAACAGTGGCTCTTACGAGAGGTAAAACGGATATCTTAAAATAAGATCCTCAAAACAGCCTTATGAAACAGAAATGCACTTTATGCTGCTAGAGCAAAGTATATTTGCAAAAAAGGGTCTCACTTTTTCCCTCCAGACTGAAAACTTAGAGTAATACCTTATTCAATCATAACTATTCTGATGTCAGACTTCACCTCAGTGTATTTACTTAATCCTTGTTTACTTAAATGTTAAAACACATTTTATATTACTGGCAGCTGTAGGGAAGGTTAGTTGATTGAATATTCATTCATTTAAATTTAAATGTTAATTCATATTTCAGTTTGGGAAGCAAAAACTACAAGCATAGTTTCAAATCTTTTACAACATAGCAATTATTTTATTATTTTCAAGTATAGGTGGGGGATAGAGAAGCTGGGATGCTACTTAAGTGCTTCTTGTTAATATAATGAACAATTACTAAGCCAAAACAGAAGTTGCCCCATCTTTACATGAGTTCTATTTTAATGATTTGGAAAAAAGTACAGGCAAAGCTTTGGATAATTGCTCAGTATGGCTCACAGGGATTAAACACATCAGCTTCTCACATTAAAAGATCACAGAAGTGAACATATTACAGGATTAATTTTCTGAGTAACTTATGATATTTAAAAATATTTAACTAATGTGAGGCAATATTATATTTACACTTCAAAGGCATTTTTACTTTAGTTACCCAGCCAGGACTAATCCAGTTAAAAAGAAAAATGGAGTAAGGAAGAGTTTTGTTAACATCAGTCTAATAGTGATCTGAAATATTTATTAGTATCAAGTGCCCATGCTTTCTATTTCTCTTTCAGAAAGGGATAATGCAAGTTGAAAGATTTGTAAATAGAGGGCAGATGAGTAAATACTCCAGTGCCTGCTCTTGTTTCAATAAAAGAAAAAAAGAATTTTCAGCCTAAAATAATAACATCTCATTTTAAAACATTTTTAACAGAAAACCTGGAATTGAATCAATTTGCTTTACAAAGGAGCTTAAGAGGGAAGCTGGCTGAACTGAAGACAGGTAAGCAGAATGCAGATGCAGTAGACTAGGCAGAAAATGAAAGGCCCTCTTGTTCCTGTGTGATGCTCTTTGTTTGACAGGTTACTTGCACTTGGCAAAGCGTTTGTGTAAAACAGGCGCTGGAATATACTCAGAAGTACACAGCTTTGACATAAAACTTCTGTTAATGTAGCATTCTCGATAAGATAACAAAAGATTGACCTTGACAAAAGCATAATGAGATATTTTTAAGCTCTCAGCAGCACTTCAGTGCAATGAATTGATCTTCACTGTGTTTTTCCAAGGATGTTTATGTGTATAAGATAAAAGTGGTCGTAGCTGTTGCAGCAAACCTATTCTTGCTCTGACAGATGTTAAATATTTGTCAACACACAAAAAAGATTCCAAATTCTACAAGGTAGTCTTGTAGATAAATGACAAGCATTACTCTTCATTATTTTTATAGTACCGTGGAAATGTCTTGTGATACAGATTTTGCAGTTAAAATGTCTTTCAGGGCTGCAGCAATTTTAGATATCCTGTGATGTGAAATTCTGTCAAAAATGGGTCAAGCATGAACTGAAGGTTGGTTCAGTGGAAGACAAAGGATGTTATCATACAGAAAATGAGAGATTCCTTTCATATTGTGGTTATTTCAGTGTAGTAATGGCTTTTCACCCTCTTCCACTGATATTTTTTTCTTCTGTTAAAAGGGTTCTGTATAGTTAATGTAAAAATGTTCAATAATAACTGTTCATTAATCACTAAAATGATTAATTTAGGCTCTAGAATGACAGTTATATTTTTGCATGAATAGTACATCAACTTTGTAACTCACAGAAAATGAGAATGTGTGCATGTGCATGCATATATATACATACATATTTTTATATATAAACTATGAATATATGTGCATGAGCATAATCTGGGTACTTGTATTCATGTTCATTTCTATGTGGTATAGTTCTCATTCCACTCTATGTTCTCCTTTTTCTTTCTGCACATAGCAGATCTTCTAATCAGTGGGTTGAATGGTTAAGCTTTGTGGGCACTTTTGTTGAAGATTAATAATTTCTCTGAGTGCATACAGTCTTGATAACTATTTGAAAAGTACTATTAGACGTATGGCATAATTTAAAAGCCAGAAAACTATAAATAGTCCCAGAAAGATTTATGAAGGGAGCCTGGTGACAGGTCCACACAGGTTGTTGAAAGTAAACAATCTTGTAATTTCCAAATTTACCAAACTAATAACATCAGTGTGTGTAATAAGGACATCCATGAGTGCTCCTTACATCAAGCTTATACCTGCATATGTGGATAAGGTTTTAAATATCAAATTATACATACAGTAATTACTAATTTACTTCTCACCCTAATAAACTGTATTCTTGAATTACTGGGATATGATTTGCATCCAGTATGATGGCAAATAATTTTTAGGACACCAGACTGAGAACTCACAACTTATGGTATATGCTTCCTGGTATCGTAAAACATGATACACTGATATGCTTTTTTCACAGATTTTTTTTATACTTAATGCTGCAAATACTGTTATACAAATCTTTACTGATGTAGTACTTAAAACATAGTATGGACTTTCTGAGTCAGTGAAATCTGTAGTAAAGAAAATAATAAGGAAGGCATAAAGATGGTCACTGAAAGACGTCCTTCCTCTTTAACTGCAAAGATAAATTTGTATAAAGGAGTAATGTTCAGAACTGAGGTCTAGTCTGGGAATTTTTACCAAAAATTAGATATGTGACATTTTTTTTCACTTTTCTTTTCCAAAACTGACTATCTCAATCTTTGTGGTTTTCCAAATTAGGGCACTTTAGATTTTGATGCCCCTTTTAATTGCATATGACAAATTTCCCATGTCCCAGGAGATGTGCCTCTCCCTAGACTCAACACAAGAAAGAGCAAGTATAGTAACACAGCTGTGGGCACAAAAATATCCTGGTATTAATGGAGTGGGAGGGACGAGGGTGCTGAGCTTGCTTTCCTCCCTTTCCTTCCCTTTGTAGTTACCAATGGGCACATAGCAAGAGGCTGCCTTTTGGTGTGTGTATGGGGTACTTCTCCTGGTGGGGGTCTTCTGTGCCTTTTCATCCCCTTGCTCCCCTGGTACAGTATGGCCCTGTTTACATTTCCAGAGAGCTTCCGCAGCTTTTCTCTGGCTCTGTTAATCTGGTAAATAAGGCCTGTGAGTCAGATCAAAACTGCAGTACTGCAAATATGAGTAGCATATGAGTCTCTTGTGGGAGAGAATAGCAAATGGGTTCATCTAATTCTCTTTACTTCTTGTCTATAATTACTGTGCTCTAGAGGCTGCGGCAACATGCACTAGTAGTAAAGTTTCAATTTTATAACTTGTAAGCTTCAGGAATTTGAATCTGTGTTTTTCCACTTCTGATGAAATGCCATAACCACCAGGTGAGGAGGCAGGGAAAGGATGTTTCAGCCTTCCTGTGAAAAGTCTCACATCAAAGAACTTTGTTAAGTCAGAAGAAGAAGAGAAAGAGCGTGACTCCTTCAACTGAAATGGGAGAGGGACGTGGGTCTGGGCCCCAGGGCTACCTGTCCATTTTACATGAATGAGCTACTGGACATGAGTCTCTACAGAGCACTGGGAAGGGTGACAATGGTGGAGCGTAGATAAACTAGACCAAATTTTCTAGCAAATAGTGATAGCAAATACCTTCTCCACTGGAGTTTTCCTGTCAATTCACTTCAGCTGCTGCATGTTTCACTGTATACCACACCTATTCTACTCAACTGATTTTCACAGTTTAGTATGTGCTAAGTATTCTTACAACAATTTCACACATACAATTCCCACATACTCTTTCTTCCCAGTCTTAGTCAAGCCCAGGTCCATCTTCACTCCAAAGATGAAATGCTATTGTGTTTGTTCTTCCATAGGTTATCCCATATGAAAAACATGGGTTTGTATATTTTGTTAAAGTAATCATGTGACTGTGCTAAGATGGCATTTGACTCTCAGCAGAGTATTTGGGTACTCTGCATGTCTTTAGACTGTAATAAAGATTGAAACTATTCAGCAGTCAGGTATTATGGACAATTCTGGTATACCAACTGTTGTGTAACCACAAGAAGACCGCAGAGGCTTTGGAAAGATGCCACCTTACAGTTCACAGGGCTAAAATACTGAGGTTATCCTTACTGTTTACTGTGTTGCATCCTGATTTAGCAGAGCAAAGGCAGGTAACCAGAATAATCTAATGTGACCAACACCACTTTAGATCAAACACTAAGGTACAATTCCTTTTAATGCTTATAAGACAATATTTAAATAAGCAGCATATGGTACAGGATATCAGAGCAATCTGAAGGAAAGGAACTTTCTGCACAGCTCATCTGGGTTTGTTGCTGTCTTATACCCAATCTAGCTTCACCTGTTGATGTGTGGTGAACATTGATAATTGCCCAGGTGCTTAAGTTATTTGATTCTGAAACAACATTAATTAGTTTTTCCCATAGAAATTTTCTGTTTTCTTTAATTTGACAACACATTCTGGAAACTACCCATGAATATATATTTTCTTATATATTTTTCTTGTTTGTCTTGTTACATTCTGTTTTCTCAGATAATCTGGCCAGAGTATGCTCTTTTGAGATGTATATTAACATTCTTTGAAGACATTGTATTTTACCCATGTTTTTGTCTGGTTCAACATAACCTTATTCAAGTCTTCATCCTGTACGATTTCTTACTTGAAGATTCTCAGATATTCTAGGATCACTAGGAAGTCAATTTGCACAATGATACTGAAGGAGTATATACATATATATGCTTGTGTATATGAATTTTCCACACATATTATACATATAAAAATACATAAATACCTATATACTGCTTTTTCTTAACAACCACCTCACTATGGCAATATCAATCATGTTTTTTGTAATAATCCAAGTTGTTGGCCGAAAGTTGCTTAGTTCACTTAGGGCTACAACACTTGCACTAGATGTTCTAAAGCTGAATTTATATTTGAGGCAACAATGTCCTCTACAGCATATAAATAGGTGCCTGGGAACTCTGGTCCTGTAGTATATGTAAATATGAATAAAAGCTCCTTTATCAGTTTCTTCTTATATCTTTTCTCTCTGGATTAAATAGTCGGATTTTTTGACCCTTGCATCCAGAATTTCTCAATTACTGTTATTATTTTTCCTCTATTTTTAATTTCAGTGATTATTATTTCTGAGTTCAAATGATCAACATTCAACAGTGAATTACAAAATAATCATTAAGTACTTTCTTTTTCTTTATTTCATGCATCAAAGGAGTTGTTGTTTTGCGTGTGATTTCATAAAATCACAGATATGTTGACTGGTTGATGTTGGAAACACCTCTGGAGGGCATCTGGTCCAACCTCCCTGCTCAAGCAGGGCCACCTAGGACCAGTTGCCGAGGACCATGTTCATGTGCCTTTTGAATATCTCCAAGGATGGAGACTCCATAACCTCTCTGGCCAGCCTGTGCCAGTGCTCCGTTACCCTCACAGTAAAGAAGTGTTTTCTAATGTTCAGAGGGAATGTCCTGTTTTTCAGTTTGTGCCCATTGCCTCTGGTTCTGGCACTCAGTACCACACTTTATTGCCTGTACTCTGTTACAAGTTATTAATGAATATATTTCTAGGCAAAATGTAAATCTAAAGATGGAATTTATGCAGGGAAGAAAATCATAATATCAATGCTTGATAAAGCATCTGAGTTCCATAAATCTTCCATACAATGGCAATATATAATATCTTTAATCAATTATTTACATCTGTTGTAGATAGTTACGAGGTAGCTTAAATAAATTTAAAAAAAACAATGGAGTTTAGAAACATTTTCCCCATCATGAGGTTAATCCATGTCAGAGTTAGTAACAACTATGCACTTAAGAGTAATTTTACTTTTGAGATTTGAGGTTTTCTAATGCTACCTTTCACATAATTTAAAGCATCTGTTGTATTCTTTAACCTATTAATTATAAAGGCATACTTTCAATTTTAATTTAGTTTTAACAAAGAGTATTCCCCTGTGGTATATTGCATAATTTTTTGTTTTGTCTTCAAAAGATGTTGATTTGCAGACCCTGAAAAATGTATTTAAAGGAGATGCAGACTCAAGTATAAAGATTTCAGGTCTACTGAGGAAAGATTTGCATTCATTTTAGCTACAATCTTATAAACTGCAATGTAGAAAACTACTGAATTCAGTTTGTCTGCCAATGCTTCTTTGTTTATTAGGAGCTCAGGATAACAATACTATAGGGTGACATCCAAGTGCAGATGTCCATGTAAATATGCAGTCATAAAATCTTTAAAGAACAGCCAGTGATAAAAGTAAGGACTTCTTGCTTTTATATTACATTCTTCGACAACCCACAGAATTATTGTTTTACAGTAGTGCTATAATAGCTACCTAAACTGCTATCATGAATTTCTGCTGATGAATAAAAGTATTACACATGGAACTCTATCTTAAAAGAAGGTTATTAAGAGCACAGAATAAACCACTCAAAATTTAAGAAATGCCAGATACATTTAGCAATGGGACAAAACATTACCTAGTATTAGCTTAACTGAAGTAACCAGAATAAACAGTCAAGGAATTATGCACACAAACCTGTAACCTAAAGAGTTCAAGGTAAGTTCAAGGTAAACAAATGAAGCATCTGTGCAAGTATGAAGGGTTAGCACCATGTCAGGGTGAAAACAAATGAGAATGTACCACACAACTTGCATGTTCCCTGAATTCACAAGTTTAAGCACAGAGCAGTTATATATGCTTGTGATTCCAGCCTTACCTTTGGAAGCAAATTAGTAGAAATTGAACATTGTTTTTACTGAATAGTGTGTCTTGGTATCCAGACTTGTTTGTATGTCTGCTCCATAATTTATTTAGAAGTAATATGTAAAAGAAATTAGAGAAATTTCATGGTCCATTTAAAGCATGGATTCAAATATTTATTGTCTCTAAAAGACTGTAAAATAGGAAAATCTATGCTCATATGAATGAATGGAAATAAACATAATCAGCATGGGATGGAAATTTAGTAAATTAGACACCTGGAGCTCCAAATTAGTGACTTTTAAAATGCACTCCTAGGATTTGGTTCCCGAGCCACCTTATTCCATTCAATATTTTGTCTGCTTTTTCACTTGACAATATGAAAATAACTTCAGGATATTGTATGTGTTTTGTTTAGTGGAGGTTTTACAGACCCATTCTGAATCTCACCATAGTACCCATTTTAAAAAATGCACTTTTATTTGAAGCTTGCCTTAATATTTCCACTGGAGGAGAAATACTCTTGGTGTTATTGAAATACCTAATATCCCACAAAATTTTATTTTCCATTTTATCTTGTTTGTCTCAAACCTGTGCTTTTCTCAGCTGTCAGGATGTAAGAATTTTTCTTGTTCCTAATCAATCCATTTCATTTATCTAGTTACCTTTTGCTTTTCATTTTGTGTGTTTGGAGCAATGTCATGTAAGCCAGCTGTTCATCCCACAGTAAATTTTTTAGGGCTTACATCTGTTTCCAATTTTGCTGGCAGATGTCTATGGCTCATATTAAGATTGTTAGCTTCCTGAGACAGTCTATACCTCATGTAACCATTCTGTTTTTTTCCACACTCTGCTGTGCCACTACAAGCCTGTCTTTTACTAGAGAGATACACAATTTTCCGATTTCACATGTGTTAGTTTTACATTTTCAGCTACACAAACAGTCATTCACTGGTTCCCACTGCCTTTAGTTTTAAACAGGAAAAAATCTTGACAATGCAGCACATTTGCCAAATAGCATATTGGCTTCAGTAAAGCCTTGCCCACACATTAAAAAGACAGAGCTCCTACCAGGGGTGCTGAACTATGGTCCTGAGCCTGCTAATGATATCTATCTTCATTTCACTGTCTTACGGATCATCATTCTCTCTTGTCTGCATCAGGTCATAACAATCAGTGATGCATTCACTACACCATGGGATTACAGTAGGGAAGAGAGAGAGCTCGTTTTTTACTTATTTGTGTGCACATCTTCATTTAAGCAATGTTTATTCTATTAAAGGAGACTCGTAGCTGTCTGAAGTCCCTTCAGCAAGCCCAGCTGTACACTTTTGCAGATGTCTATAATAAAGCCAGGCAGCTGAGTAATTTTGTAGAGGACCAGCTTAATCCTAGCATTGTTTCCCTAGGGATGTGTCATATTTACCCCATTACAGAGCTGAAGAAGCTGGTTTTGGAAGTCATTATGACAGTTTATGCTACTCCCTCACCAAATTGAAAGTGAAGAAAAAAGACATCTCTTTTTCAGGGCAAATCATAGACATGGTAAATCTGGCGAAAGGTCTAGAAAATGCCCCTCTTCAGCTACTGCACTTGATTTCTGTTTTACAAATCGGTTACCATAATTTATTTCTTGAGCTTCAAATACTGATGTGTTCTTTAAGGATTTGCATAGCTACTTATAGACAGGCTTCCAATTCTGTGGAAAATTGGAAAAATCTGCAATTTCCTTTTAGGACAGATTGAGCTAGTGATACATTTATCTCTACATTCAACTCAGCTATATCTTTGTCCAGTTTATATATTTAACACAAAGCATCTTACGGGAAAAATATCTTTAGGATTAAATACCAAGATTGAAAAGAAACTCTTTTTACTCCCACTCTCCACTTCCATCCTCTGAATGTGATAACTGGGATTCATTCTGCTAGGCAGCCTATTAGGTTGGAGATGCAGTGCAATTTTCCTTCCCAACATCCCTTTTGCAAATCCCTGTTAAGGGACATGCCATAATTTAGGAAGTTGTTACAAAAGGAGCTGCAATGCTCCATGTGAGAGACCTGTTTCTCACTAGACAGCCTCTTAGTGCTGTCCTGTAATAACTCCTGGGCTTTTGTTTTAGGAAGGGATCTTGCCAATAGTCCGAAACAATCAGGGTCTAAGAGCATCACTGAAAACAGGCATAAATCTGCTTCAGACTTGACAGTGAGATTTGTGATGTGCTGCTATACAGGACAACCTAGGGCTCTACCTTGGCCTTGCTGCTGGGGTGTGGGCAGTGTGGGTGGCTGCTTATCCACCCGTCCATGACTGTAGATGGAAAGCCATACAAATCTTTCACTAATTTTTCTTGATTCATGTCTATTGAACGATGTCTTTAGTGAATCTGCACCATTTCAGAACTTGCACTAAATTGTGACAAAGTATGTCTTGCAAGAAACTTGTCCCTGGGTATGGCTCCAGGCTCTATATGAAATACCGACAGCTTGCAAGCAATTTGCTTTCCAGCTTAGAACTTTTCTAGAAGAGTCTTGTCTCTATCAGTGTAAATGTTTGTGTATACATTTATGTACACATGTATATATACACATTTGAGACATTCAGTCTGTTTAATGTTGTATCTTATAACTAGTGGAGGAAAAAGTCTATAGGATCCCTCAGTGACTCCGAGTTTATAATACATCTGGCTCATATATGATATGACAGATGTTCAGAATACGCTTATTTGTTTGACATTTTAAGATGATTAAGCTGAATTTGGTTTAGATTCTAATACTTTAAATTAGCTCTGGAGTTTGCAGATTGCCCTAATTTTCAGTTTTGTAGTGGATATTCAAAGCAGAAATCTACATATTTTCAAAATAGTAATAACTTACATGTTGATGTTGGTTTTCTGTATTCTATTGAGCTAATATATAAAATATTAGACAAACTGTGAGATTATTTAATTTCCGTGTGAATGAAGCTATAAAGTAGGTATTTTACCTAAGGCGTGTCGTTCACATAATTTTTATTTCTATTTTATTCCTTTTGTTCATATACATGGATATTGTGTGTAGTTTTGGTACTGTTTGTCTGTATTTGAAACAATTATTTGGAATCATAGAATCGAAGATGGTTTGGGTTGGAAGGAATGATAAAGATCATCTAGTTCCAACCCCAATGCCATGGACAGGGACACCTCCCACTAGACCAGGTTGCTGAAAGCCCCATCCAGTGTGGTCTTCAACACTTCTGAAGTTACTAATTTCTCTGTTTGCACTCATAGTTTGCACTCATAGTTAATTTTATATGACACAGGAAGTATAGAAAGAAGTATATATTAAGATGTGCAATATGAAAAAAGAAATTAAATTAGTTTTAAAAAACATGGTATAATTGGAAATAATTGTTTAAGGGACCATTCTGTTGTCAACATACAGATCATACTCAGTGGTTACATACTAGCACAGGGTCCAGGCTAGTGAATGGCTTTGTAGACTGCCTGCTGAGAATGATCCCTGGCCTGTTCCAGCTGCTGAGCTGTGACAAGGGATGGCTTTGGTGAGCACTAGCTGGTTTGGGCTAAATTCATGCCAAAGAACTCTCTAGTTGCTATTACAAATTGTCCTGGTCCAGTAGGAAGCAATGTTTCAGATGACACTAAATTGGGTGGGTGTGTTGATCTGCTTGAGAATAGGAAGGCTCTGCAAAGAGATCTGGACAGGCTGTGTCGATGGGCAGAGGCCAGTGGGATGAGGTTCAATAAGACCAAGTGCTGGGTCCTGCACTTGGGCCACAACAACCCCAGGCACCGATACAGGCTCGGGGAAGAGTGGCTGGAAAGCTGCTCAGCAGAAAGGGGGTTGAGGATGCTGGTTGACAGCCAGCTGGATATGAGCCAGCAGTGTGCCCAGGTGGCCAAGAAGGCCAATGGCATCTTGGTCTGCATCAAGAACAGTGTGACCAGCATAACTAGGGCAGTGATTGTCCCGCTGTACTCAGCACTGGTGAGGCCACACCTCAAGTGCTATGTTCAGTTTTGGGTCCCTCACTTCAAAAAAGACATTGAGGTGCTGGAGCATGTCCAGAGAAGGGCAGCAAAGCTGGTGAAGAGACTGGAAAATATGTCTTATGGNGAGGAAATGGCTTTAAATTGCAGCAGGGGAGATTCAGATTGAACATTAGGAAAAATTTTTTCACTGCAAGGGTGATTAAGTACTGGAATATGTTGCCTAGGGAGGTGGTAGAGCCACTGTCCCTGGAGGTGTTCAAGATGCATCTGGATGTGGCGCTGGGTGATATGGTTTAGTGGTGATGTAGGTAGGCTGTTGAACTGGATGAATCTTCCAATATTAATGATTCCATGATTCTATGATTATGTGTTTCCAGACTTACTTGAATTTACTAGCATAAATGCTAGTGAGTCCAAGACACTGTCTAAATAGCATGAGAAGTGGAGATGCACTTCAACCATAGGAGTAAATCTGGCCATTGAGCAAGGGCAGAGCTCTGAAGATACTGTAGGGGATGACTAACAGAGTGATGGAAGGGACAAGGACAATCAAACACAAATGGAGGCCTCCTGCTACAATTGTAGAGATGAATCACAATGAAACTGGGGAGGAAAAATCAAAGCAGGAAAGAAAGGTGGGATTAAATATCAAGATCTCAGCTTTAACACAGAGGGACTTGAAGTTTCAGATACTCATCCACCGGCAGCACTCCTGTCAGCTTTGCTACATATTATTAGGTGATAAGAAAAGCTGTTAATAAAAATTAGAACATGCTTTTAAAAATTAGACACCATTTCCTAAAACTGAACTTCTGGCATGTTTTAAAAGTTTCTGTAGCTCTCTGCAGGATTCGTCTTTTCACTAGTGTGTGTGCTTCAGTGCCCGACAACCTTAAAGACATCCATTGCTTCTAAAGCAGAACAGAAATTGGCTCTAGTCAGCAGCAATAGGAACTCAGGCCTTTATTTAATATTCTGTGGACATATTCTTAGAACATCAGTGCATATTTTAGACACTTCACTGCATTTCTGTGCGTCACTTCATGTTTTTAGTTTCTGTTCTGAAGTGAAAATATATGAGACACCACTGAAAAACCTTCAATTGCCATTGTACTGCCTCTGCGGTTTCTTTTGATTCATCATAATAGCTCATCATGGGAACTGCTTCTCTGTACACTTACATGTATACTGTTCAGTGAAGGTTGTTTAACAAGATGTATACATCCCCTCAAGGGAAATAAATAATTTTCATCTTTTGCCCCCACAAAAGCAGGTGTAACAAGCTCTGTATGAGGAAATACTCCAGTGTGTTGACAGTTGCTTCCTCCAAAGTTGTTACTCCAGATCTGGATAACACACTACTACTTTCCTGGCTGTTTTCATGTATTGAATTAAAAAAAATAAATTAGACAGTTCACTATATTTATCTTCCATCTAAAATCATTAAAAGTCAACAGATACCTTTGAAAAAACAAGTGAATAATATGCTTTAAAATTTTGATTCCTTTCAGTGTAAGTGCAGTGTTTAGATGACAATAAAATTCTCTCAATTTTTGTGGAATAGAAACAGTATTCAAAGGTCTGTGATTTTTTTTTTAACTAAAATGTACCAAAAGTATTATTGAAAAAAGCAACTCCCTGCAATATCTCGAGGTGTGTGAGATTCTGTAGGAAAAACACTGAACTTTGAACTAAGATTCTGTAAGACAAATCTTCTTTTTTCAAATATATATTTTTATTTTCTGGAATTACAAGTGAACATTGATAGCAGTAGTTTCTTAGGAATGTCATTCTGGAAGCTAAGTTGGACCAGAAGCATATACATTTTTCAGAATATGTGTTTTTCATTGTGTGATAAAATGCTGTATTTTCTTCTGTAGATTCTCTTTATGATCAGTTACATATGAAACAGTGTTCATGCTTCAGATTTTATTAAACCTTTCTTTTTCTGGTGTACTGAATTTTTTCTGGGGAGCTTGCCTTTTCTGGTATAATGAAATACAGAAATAATTTGTGAGTTACACATATTTTACACAGACTGGGCATGCCATTCATTTATTTTATTAGTAGGTGAACATTTGAGAAGCAACTTTAGAGCTACTGTTGACTACTTAGGCTTTAATTTCTGTGGAAATGTATGGTTCTTAATCTATATGTGGGTGGCAGCATGGTTCAGAAGATCAGGATCTGGACCACAAGCAAGATTTCTGAGTTCTATTTCTGTTTCACTCAGTGACTTGCCATATGACTACAGGCATTTGCTCTGGGCCTGTTTCCTTATAGATAAAGTAGAAGTGACAACATTAGACTTCCTTTGCAAACTGCCTTAAAAACTAGGTGTCCTAGCTTGAGTCAGGACAGAAACAACTTTCTTTCTAGTAATTTTACTTTTCACTAAGTCTCTTCTAAGTAACTGCACTTACTGAAATTAACAGCATGTTGTTCAGTCAGTGTCTGCTTCTATGATGGATAACACTGGATGCTTATAGTTACTAGTGGAGAATGCCATGCAGAACCAAGGCCACTGCTCAGTTCTGCTAAACTTCTTGTGTGCTGGAAGTAAAATGGAGGAAAGGGGGTCACACTTGCAACCATCCTGTGGGGGAAGCAGACTAGACAGGTGACTCAAAATTGACCAAATTAAGTATTCCATCCCATATGTGTTATACTCGGTATAAAGCTGAGGGATCACAAGGGTTAAGTTCACTTTGTCAATAACCTTCATCCTGGAAGTATTCCACCCTTTCTTCTGCCTTTGATCCTGAGCCGTGTGTCTGTGAACCTGTGTGTTCCTGCATTCAGCTCCCATCTGCCACTGAGTGCAGAAGTCCAGTCTGGGACTTTCCCATGGCTGCCCTGTAGCCTTGGTGGTGACATGAGCACTATCAGAGGGGAACACAATAGTAGTTTTGTATATATTTGTATGTATTTGTATGTATTTCATTATTTTCTTTTTCATCATTAGTGTTTCATTAGAGCTGTATAGTTGTTTTCAATTCTCTAGTCTCTCTCCCTTATTCTCTTTCCTTTCCCTTTCTGGGAAGGAAGAGGAGTTAATAGAGAGCACCTGTCATTCAATTGCCAGCCCAGCATTAAACCTTGACACTAGGAAAGAAAAACTAAGTGGAAGGATCATGAAAGATGTTCCATTGTAAATCAGGAAAAAAATATAATTATGGAGGTAATTATACCTATGCTTAATGAAAACTAGCTAGCCCAGATGCAGAAGTAGTAATGCTTCTACAGTACAGAGCTCAGCATGAATTGCAAAACCCACCCAGGACTTCAGTAAAATATTCTGTTGGCTAACTTGTATGGAGTTTGAAGTCGCCACATCAGTACCAAGGAGAAGGTTCAAAGTTGCTCCTTCATGCTACACTTCTGACTGTAGAAGATTATCTCCATCAATAAGTTAAATACACAAAATTTAATATAAAGGTATTAACAAAGAGTTGACAGTGTAAAATATTTCAAGACTCCTGAGAATGAAATCCTGAAAATGAGAGAAATCCTGAAATATTCAGGACAAATTTAAAAGCAAGTCTGCCTGATCTTACTTTCTGCATGTGAGGTACCCACGCCGGGTCCTTAGCCATGTTCATCTGCAGGTTCTGCATCAAGATCTTCTAAATTCAAAGCATAATGCTCATGCTCATCTCTAGTTCCCTCCCTCCACATGAGATGTTGCTGTTTGCCTTCACCTGCCACCACTCTGTGGCTAGATTGCCACTGTGTAATGAAGCAGAAAAGCAGCTGTACTACTGCTCTGCCATGAAGGGGTGAGATTCCTACCATTTCCACATTCAAGGAGAGCACACGTGGCAGTTCCAGCCTAGCACCATGCCTTGCCCCCATTTGATGACTGTCAGAATTCAGGCACAGAGATCTGTTCAGTACAGTATGCTCAGAACTGAAGCTTTAAAGACAGAGTTTTTTTAACAGTACTTGATAGGCCTTCAAATAATTAGGATCGAGCACAAATCTAGGGAAGGGTTTGGCCTCATTTTCAAGTGACTGAATACAGGATTCTGCCACAGCTATGCAGATGTAAAACACACAGTATAAAGGAGCTTAAAACTGTCAAGTAGTTCCTGAATAAATGAGTAGCATGAAGTGATTGGAATTGGATAATATTAGCATATAATCTTTGCCAATGTATGGTACTGAATATAGGGCTCATTTCAGAAAATATTTCTTTACAGCATTTCTACTTGGCTTTGTGATATAACAACTTGTGGTCAACCAATGAAAAGGGAATCATGTAATCAAGAGAAAATTAAAAGCTAAGTTTAAACAATTATCCATAGTGTGTGATGGTATACATCACTCCAAAATGCAATGGTACAACTAAAGCAAACAGACATGATGCAGAACAGATTACATTGCAAAACTTTCTGCAAGTTCAAATAGATTCTTTTTTTCAGTTTCCAAGGGATCTAGATTCCCATGTGAATGCAGTCAGGCAACTGACTGTCTGGAAAGCATGTTAACTGTCACATTACAAAAACTCTTTTTATGTATAAATATCTCTTCTGTGTAATACAAATATACTGCAGAAAACATTTCTCTGTATCTCTGCCTCAACTCAATTTTCAAATTTCATCTGAAAAACGTATCTCCTCTTTGCCTGCATATTCACCCACCCAAATTCTTCCTTCTCTATGCTTATATTTTTTGGATATTCCTCTGTTATTTATTTCTAGAAACCATTTAGAAATCTGAAAGATGTTATATAAAAGTAAACTGTAGTCAGTAAGACACATCCAGCAAAACAAATTGCAAATTCCTAAGCCCACACAGTATTAGAACTGCTTTCACAGATATGTGAATTAGCGCAACAATCTGACATTGAGGTCTTTTTTTAATACTTCTTCAGCTGCCTTTCAATATTTTCTTCTTTCTTCCTTTCCTCTGCCTTGTGCTGTAACACTGAAAAAGGAAATCAGCTCTATATGGAGAAGTAGCAGCATCAGTCTGGGGAAGGCAGTAGTAGAACTGACGTGGGATAGCTACAACACTCAGGTCAGCAGCAGCAGAGCTGTCCAACTTCAGCAGGGCAATGCCTGGTTAAATCTCAGAGCTCTGTCTGCCCAGTAGGGGGCTGGAAAGCAATGGCAGAGAGGAAACCACTGATACTGACTTAGAGATGAAATGAAACACTAGCTCTCTTCTGTACCACAGAATGGTATGATGAAATCCTGCCTGAGAATAATCACATCTGACCTTTAAAGATTTTGCTTTTAGAGGTGGCCCATTCTGGTTTTTGTTTGTTTGTTTGTTGTTGTTGTTGTTTGTTGTTGTTGTTTGGGGGGCGGGGGTTAGACAACAAGCCTTCATTGAACATGAAGGATGAATAGGTTTTCCCTTTGCTCTTATCTATCAAATTTCTTCTTGGGTTAGTTACTTTCCCTTGCAGTCTTTTAGAGCCAATATTTTCCAAAATCAAGAAGTCCCACAGCCCATACACTCACTGAGGCACAGGAAACCCTAGTCATGGACCTAACCTTCCTTCAGCGAAGTCCATGATAGGAGTTTTGCTGACTTAGAGACTGGCTAAGCCGCGCTGTGTGCACACAAGTCCAGCTTCAGCAAGGGGAGGACTTCTCAGTGGGGAAACCAGCGAGAATCAAAACAGTCCCTGTGGTGTAAATTCAGCTCCCACCAATGTCAGTGGTCATGGGCTTGGACAGCTGCTGCACGGTGGTTTTATATCATGACATTAAGCAGCCAGAAGGCTGCCGTAGTAGCATTAAGGCATACAACACAAGTTTTATATCTTCCATAGTCTGTTACTTTTAAAGCATGATCAGATATTTTACAAGTAATATCTAATACTCACAGGAGAAGGGGTAGCATTCATTTACAAAAAGAGAAAAAGAGAACTGAAGCAAACGTTTAGAGGTAGTGGGAAACTGTACAACCAATTGAAACAAAGATGTTTTTTATTAGATTCATTAATAAAGCTCAGGGGGAACAGGGAAGGATGAATGCTGTGCAGGGTTATTAATTAGAAATATGAAGGGAAAAGAACTTTCTTATTGCTGTCATTCCATAAAGTTGGCTAAGCTGATGATAATTTAGTGCTTTACTCTAGAAAATTGAAGTTACCATTGGAAGAAAGCTAACTATGTATGGGACGTAAAATATTTCACATTAAAAATATTTCTCTTAAAATGTTCAAAATATTGATATATCTACATATTTATGAACTAATTAGAGAAAAAATTATTTTCCTAATTTCAATGGCTGACATTTGACTGCTATTCGCTCTATAACTAAATTCAGTGAACGTGTACAGCATTTTGACCTTCTGATTTTGAGCTTGGAAATTATGTTGTTAATAACTGAAGTGGTATTAAAGATTATAATAGACATAGCTGTTTGAAAAATTTTCATTTTATTCATATCCTACAAGAATACTGCTTTTGTACTTCTGTATTCTGTTACTATGACACAGCTGGGAAAGGACATAGCTGGAAAATGAAAAATTAATTTGTCAAGACTGAGGAAAGCAGAAGGAGAACTGAAGGACTGTAGTGTGACTTTTCCCCAAAGGTGTTAAAAAATGGCATCATGGAAATTTGCCACACTTCACTCCTCATGTATGAAGAAATGTTTCAGTTAGGAGCTACATGCTACCTCTGATTTACCAAATACACTGTTATTAATTCAGTTCTCCTCCTGAGCACTCTTAAAACTTTCGGGTGATTATTGTCTGTTCTGAGGATTTCTTAGTGTTCCTTGTGCTACTAGCTTTCACAGCTCCATCAAGAGCCACTTAAATTGCAGACAGAGGTTTACTTAGCCCTTCCTCTCAAAGAATAGGGTTAGGTCACAGGAACCTTCTCACTTTCTCCAGCAGTGAACACTGCTTAGCACTTTTCCATTTTGATTTCCTCTAATGGCTTTGTCCTCCTTGTGCCTTCCTTCTATACCTCCTGATCACCAGTTTTCCCTACAGGCTCTCTGGAAGGTTTTATTCTTCTGTTGGTTTTGAAGAAGGATTTGTATTAATTTTGATTTTTTTACTATTCATTCCTCACCTGTTCTTCTTACTGTGTTTTTATATTTGCCAGAATTTGTGAGAGTTTTTTGATGTTTCGGTGTTTTGTTTTGTTTTTTTTAGTTTTCCTAATTTGGGTATACCATTAGTTTCTCCTTATCTTTTTCAAGACCTTAATATGGATATGTGCTGCCGCTGTGCTTACACTAAGGCATTTTCTTCTTTTTGTAAGTATTTAACTGGTTGAACTGCTCCTTTTGGCAACTTCCTTTTTAACAATTTCCCTCATTTTTACCAGTTTCCTTTTTTGAAGCTCAACACTCCAGTTTAGTGGACTGTTGGCCTTTATTATTATTGTAGGTATTTTAAGTTCCCTGTTCCCAATGGCTAGTGCTGGAGAGCCGCTCTTTTCCCGGAACACTTTGAAACAGAACCTGTGCATTACTCACAACCCAGCCCAGGGTTGCATTTCCTACTGCAGGCTTCCTAATCAGCTGCTTCTCTATTCTTGCTGGATCCACTGATGGTATCTAAAAATTATCTGCTTCACATCCGGATATGGCATTTGTCTAGTCTGTCTGAGACTAATTAAAGTGTCTCATTACAGTTGTATTTCCTGCTTCTGTGTCTCTTTGAGCATATCCCAGTCAATGTTGCTTTCCTAGTTGAGTCACTGATAGTATAGATCCAATACTATATTCTTATTGTTAGGACTGAAATACCACTTTGTATGTAACCTTCTCTCTGGGTCACTTTCGTTGAACTTTTATCTTGCATAAAGAAAAGTAGGATATACATAAATTGAGAGTAAACAATTATTTATTAGCTATTCCACACAGCAGGGAAACAAAGACTAATGAGTTACTAGGCTAAGCTTTAATATGTTCACCCTCGCCTCACTGAAGTAATAATAGAGCCTTTCCTGGCCAGACTATTGTCAGTCAGAAGAAAAGGCTTATCCTTGCTCCTTGGCCCTTGGGATGCACATCCAAGCTGTCTTGTTGCTGTCTTTGGAGTCTTTGTTTTCCACTACCCTCTGTGTTTTCACTTTTTAATTTTGCATGGTTTAGCTCATGTACTTTCTTTCACCTTCACAAGTTTCCTGTATAGTATGCAGTCAAACCAGAGGCATGTTGTATCAGGCCAAGCCCTGCATCACAGTGCTAGGGCTGAGAGCAATTCATATAGGCTCCCTGTAACTCACTGACATGTTTGGTTCGTTAACTTGATTAAAGGTATTAATATGTGAACTTCCTATATGACTAGTGGGATTTATTCTACTTTTCTTGCATATTTTGTTTTTTAACATTGCCATGGCCCATCAAGCATTTTAAAAAGCTAGAAAAACAATGTCTTAATTTAGAGGTAGATTTCATTCTAGTTCTGTCAACTTACCCTTAGTTTTCTGGCATCGGAGCAGAAGCAGATGCTGCTGGTCTGGTTCCCTCTTGTGAGTTCCAGTCTGAATAACACTGTATGTGTTTGAGTACCTGTGTGACAATGTGCTAAACAGCCATGTTTTCAGAATTGAAAATTTGGGTTTTCTTTGACCAGGGAGAGATTGAATCTGAAGAAAAGGTTTAATTTCATTTAAAGTGTCTAATTCGTCTTTGCATATGAAATATGCTTCACTTTTGCACATGAAAATGCTGTGGGTTTGCATCTTTTTCACTCTTAGCTCTAAGGTCTGGAACATTGAAGATGGAACATTTCTCTGAGGGGTTGCATGGCTGCCTGTGGTGGAGGGCAGCTGGGAGGTTGCACAGACAAGTAGCGGAGCAGACTGCTGGGAAGAGCTGGCACAAGTCCTGTTGAGGGCATTGTCCTGCTGGCATCCTCAGCACCTGCTTCTTTGGAACAGCCCCCTCTGGCTGCCCTTGACAGTCAGGGATCCAACACCAGGGCCTACCTGCATGTAGTTCCTGAGCACATGGGGGAAGATCTTGGGGCACAGCTTCCCAAAAGCTTTTTCCTGCAGCCTGGTCTGTAGTCACACTATAGCAAAGGCGATCATGAGCACAGACAGCCAAACCTTCAAGGGTCAGGGGCAAAGAGAGGTTACAGAGTCCATTAGTGTAATCAGGACCCTGACATCCATTACTATTTAAGTTTTATTTTAATTTCCTTCTTTCTCCACAGTCTTTTCTGGTGATCTTGCATTCTGACATGTTAAATTTAAATTCATGAAGCAGTACAGCTCCAGCTGCTTTTCCAACATCTTTCCTTGATTTGTCTTTTATCACTCCAGCCACCTCACCTGTGTATCATGTTTATTGATATTGCTGGGAGGAAGGACATCCATCTCCTGATTGCTACATATTTACCAGTAGCTCAAGTACATTTGTCTTATTATGGAAAATCAGCCTGCTCCTCAGTTCTGTTTCCTTTCGGTTCCATTTATATTCTACTGTCTCTCCTTCTTAAAAATAATTTTTTCTCGCTGTCATCACTGCTAGCCAAAGGACTACATGCTGGTCACTCTTTGAAAAGAGGACTTATCTGATGGGTCCTCCTCCGGGGTAACCTGCCCCCTCTCACCTCACCACATTTATCCCAAGTTCCCCCTTTGAGTCCCTATCTCATGTAATAAATTCAAGGTTTTCATCCTTTATTTTCATATTACTGCACAATCACCTGTGCCTCCAAATCAACTTTCAGTTTTGTTTGAATTTTCCTGTTTGTCTCTTCTTGCATCTGGCTTCCCTTCCCTCCTGGGTTTTTCACTGCACCTCTCCTGGGCTCCTCCATTTTTCCTCAGCTGCCAGCAGTGACACCAGGCACCATTCATGATGGGCTGCAGCAGCAAAAAGCCGGTTCTGCATCAACACACAGAGCTGCACTCAGTGCCCAACTGTGGGCTATCACCACATGGGCACTCACAGTCTGCCCTGAGCACCAGTTTCTCCCTGCGCCCACAGCTCTTACAACCATCAGCTGGTGGTTTGTCCTCACGCTGCTGCTCACTTAAACTATACCTGACAAGATTAACCAAAGGTCACACGCTAACGCTACTGTCAAAAATGTCCAGCCCATGCCAGATGACACATTATTTCACCAGAGACTTGGAGAAATCTCTCCATTACCTCTTGCATCTTCAGAAATGTCAGTTTCTTTTGTTTCAACTAGACTAGGACACTTCTATCAACCTTTTGACAAGAAATTTTAATTAAACACACTCCTTATCTATACACACATATAACTGTATACATGTGTATACACGCACACACACACGTGCTCAGAGCACGTGGAGCAGCGAGCAGGGCACGGCGGCTGTAAGCAGCGCCTGCGGGTAAGTGCTCTTCCCTTTAATT
>VZRW01005334.1:0-45197 GCA_013398125.1 Aegotheles bennettii
TTGTGGGTGTCCCCTCCCTGGAACTGTTGAAGACCATGTTGGATGAGGCTTTGAGCAACCTGGTCTAGTGGAAGGTGTCCCTGCCCATGGCAGGGGGGTGGGAACTAGATGATCTTTAAGTCTCTTCCAACCCAAACCATTCTATGATGCTATAATTCTATGAGTTTTAGTTCTGATGGTGGCAGGCAAGCACAGAGATACCTCAAGCCTTGGGAAGGAAACATCAGCCTCTCAGATCCTGTTGGCACCCTCCACAAAGCAGCCGGGAAGGCAGCAATCTCTGCTGAGAAGTATTTGGCCTAGACTTACCTCCGCCAGTGGCTTAATTTCAACCATTGTCATTGCTCAGGAATGGCAGTCATAACCAAAATTACAGCAGGACTTAAATAGGAAAAAGCCTGAAGATGATGGAGAGTTTGTCAGATCGATAGAAGAAAGGAAAGAAGGGTGGGTGGATGGATGGATGGATGGATGGATGGATGGATGGATGGATGGATGGATGGAGAAAAACTTCCTCTTTTTACTCCACTGTTGAGCTGTCAGTTAGCCAAAATGAATTAGAAAATGAAAGTTATGGCCCATGTGAAACTAAGAGAATGAAGTACATTAGATATGCCCCCTGATTGCAAACCCAGGTGAACTGGATGCAAATTTAACAATGTCATTGCTCAGTGAGGAGGATTTCTCAGGGATAAAAGGCAATAAGCACAGAAATATCTTTGGGCAAGTGTTAGTCTCTAGTGTGACCTGAGCAAACTCAATTGTATTGTGAGCCATGTTAACAAGGAGCTGAGCCTATAAGCCTTGTAATAATAACAAAAAAGCAATTTATGCAAAATGGGGGCAATCCTCATCTCACAGTATCTAGAGAATATGGAGTTTTATAGGTGATTAATTTAAAAAAAAAGAAAGAGGAAAGAAAAAAAGGCTTGCATAGTTATTTAAAAGCCTTTTAGTAGGCTGCTACTGGGAATGTATTAAGAAAAATAGAAAGGATATGACACTTGAGGAAACTGCAAGGCATTGTGGGAATATAGTATGAAATAAAGCAGGATTCATTTATGTAATTATTACAGAGACACAGTAGTCATAGAATAGTTAAAAGTTATGTCATGATTCCCAAAAATCAACTTATCTTCATGGAAGTTTGTTCTTTATCCTTTATTTTTACTACTTGGTGTTTTTATAGAAAGTAGAATAAGTCTAAACATATACAGAAGTTAATAACTATTTCTAAAATGTTCTTACAGGTTCAGAGTTTGTTTTGCTTTGTTTTGTTGTTTGTTTGGGTTTTTTTTCCTCATAACATCTTCAGAATTATTTAATATAGGCATTGCAAGCATAGCCACTCTGAAAAGAATTGCCTACTGCTACCTCTATGTATATTTATCAGAGAGTTGTAAGACGCATAGGTTTATATTTTCAAAAGCAGCCAGTATTTCACACTGTGAGTGCTCCATTTGATATGCATAGAAATAAAACATTGAGTACTAAATCAGTATTTAATATCAGGTTTCTTTAAGTGTGTAAAGTTAGCCACCTGACATCATTAATCAATTTTGGTGTATTAGGCCATAAATATTTACATTTGTTTTAAAGTAATAAACAGTCACATTTGCTGTTACCATACAAAATATTAATTATGGTTGAGTCTTTCAAAAGAGCTGAAGTGTAATAGACAACCTGGGTTAAATAAGCCTAGTCATTGCAGCTTGAAACAGTAAAGGGCTTGGAATGAATTTTAGAATGCAGACGTGAGGAATTCCACACCAACATTTTAAAAAAATAGGACAACCACATTCATTTTGCCACTTCTGAGGTGCTTTAAGTTTTTCAGTAGCTTTTATTTATTTCAGTTTTTAAAGTTCTCGATCCATTTTCTGTGTTTCTGCACAGGTACCAAAGGACTTTGGCCTTAGGGAATTTAAATATTTCCTCTACACAGGAAAGTGCATTAACTACAAGCCTCTATTGCTGTAGCTGCAACACAGTCAGCAGAAGCTTTGTACATCTTACACCAACTATTTAAAGCAATAAATTAGAAAAGCCAACTTTCAGGTCTGAAATAAAGCAGCACCTTTCAAAGTTATTTGCAAGTTCAGACCTAATTGATATGGATTGGTTGTCAGTACATATCTCATTAACTCTGAGTCATTTTTCTCAGCTTTGGTTTCTTAGTCCTAGGCTCATGGAGATACCTGTCCTTCACACAAGACAGGTCCCTAACCCTGGGCTGGGACAGAGGTTTTGCACCTACCCCTGTGCTTGTTGTTTCCTTCTGTTTTGCTCAAGTAACTCCTGCTACTACACCCGGGGAGCAAAACTCTGTCTCTGTGTTTCATTACACGTTAGAGCATACATGGTATTTCTGATTGTATTATGGGCCCAGCATTGAAATCATGAACCAAAACAAGTCCTTGCCCATGGCAGTGCTACCACGTTTGCCTGTGCCCAACAGGAAATCCTCAAAGCACTGACTTCAGCTGATAAAACGACTGGAGGATAGAAGGACTTGCAGACTAATTCTGTCAGCACCTGACATCCCAAGGTACTGAAGCTTCTGCTTTTGCAAACCCCCATGTACACATAAAGGTTTTCCAAGTGGATGGTTAAACCCACCTGCAGACAGCTCTTGGGCTATAGGGAAGTCATTAACAGGCATATTTAGGGCAGGAACACAAGCAAGCAGAGAGCCAGCAAGAGCCCTGATTGTGTCACAGCGGCATGCCAGTCGGCACAGTGATTACCAAGTGGCACGTCCTTCATCCAGGAGGGGCTCCTGTCACCCAAAACCGTATGGAGGTCATGGCATGTGGTATGAAGGGTTGAGGAAAAGGATGTGAAAAAGGCCCGCAGCTATTTAGGCAAAGTTCTGCCACCCTCACCCTACCTTAGCATGTGGAAGCAGCTTAAGCCTGGAGAAGTAGCAACTGGAGGATTATCTGCTGTCTTTCAGCACTGAGAAAAAAAACACTGTTTTTTAACCAGTCCATCAGATTTATGTCTGATTGACAAGACACTGTTGATAGTATCATTAAATACTTTCAGAATATATATGTAATCAGCTTTCCACTCAAATGTTATAGTTTGCAAAGAAAGCGGTAATTGGATAATGCTAAGAATGTTCCTTCAAAACATGGCTATCAGTGAATTAAATAGTATCAGCTTTTAAAAGCCTGTTCATGGTTTAAAGACATTTTTTTTCAGTCTAAAATATTTATTCTAGACTAAAGTTTTAGAACAAGAGCAAATTATTTCTGCCAATAAGTAGTTTATACTTTAATTTATTCCATCTCTGTCATTACATTGTCCTTGAAACTATTTTCTGTCACTGTCAAAAACGATAGCCTCAGGACAGAAATGAAAGTGAGATAATATATCTTCATGAGCTTTTCTGGTGAAATGTTTTTAAAAGTTTTCAAATGCAGACATTTGGATTTAAGCAGAAGATGAAAGAACAATGAAACTAGGAGATTAAAGGAACAAAAGCAATTATTTTAAATGTTATCATTCTAACATTCCAATATTAATCCTTGAACACCATTATAATTGCACCAAATGATTTATATAAGTAACAGAAAAATTATTTTGTTACTTTTCCTATTTCTCTATTAAGAATAATGTCTTCTCTGTCAGTCTCTTTTTTCTTAATTATGATTCACAAAAATGTGTCACTGTGACATTTTTTAAAATATGACCTTAATAAGAGGCTTAGCTTTGATGGTTTAGTGCCTTGAAAACTTTCATAAGATTATCAAGCCAATTCTTAAAAACATATAATATATTCATTTTCACAAATCCATGTAAGTTCAATGTGTGCTATTTTGCCATTTCAGAGATAACCTAAGTAGAACAAGCAAATCCAAAAAAGTAAGATTTTCATTGTTGGAACAGTGCACAAGAAAAAGTGAGGGGTGGAGATTAGATTTATGCTTTTGCCCTGTTTCTTCAGTGCTTGTTATAGAATTTATCAATTGTTTATTTCTCATATGCTAGCATTTTAAGAGATTATTTTTTGAAAATTTTTTTACTTTGCTTAACCACTATTACATTTTATAAACTAGAATGTCTCTCATTTAAGCTTTGAATTTCCACAGACTGACATGCTTAGAAGTAGATTGGCTGTCTGGCTCAGGGAAGCCATGTCTTACATTTTAAGAAACATGATCGAGACCTCCTTGCTTTGAGTGTTGCTCTGTTTTCTTTACACAGAATTACCCTTGAATGTTTGTTTGCCTGCCTTTTTGTTTTCTCCATGCTTAGAACTAGCAACTTCAGCTCATTGCAAAAAAGCAAATAAGCATAGTTCCTCCTTCAAAGAATCCATAAAACAGGCACGAAGAAGAGACAATTCAATGAAGAGACATGGGAGAGGTTATACAGATATTTTATTACTTTAACTCACTTCCAGTTGCAGGAAGTCATTTCTGCATCCCTGTTATTTTGATACCATTTCGGATGAGCCAGAAATTAATATATGGTAAATGGTTATTATAAGATTGAGACTGAGAGCACAAGACCTCGTCCCAATCCGCAGGACATGGCAGTTGGTTTGTGCAGACAGGATGGAGGACCCCATTTGTTTTGTCGACTTTACCACAACAGTTTTTCCTCACCCAAAGGGAACTTTGATATCCAATGCTTCTTTTAAATTACCACTTCAACCTCTTAACAATTTCCATACCAGTGATTACTGTCACTACTGAACAGGAATATCGGGCACAATTCTAGCTTTTCCTGAAGAATGGTGGTTGTGTATTTGTGAAACAGCAGCAAGTAATTCATTTTAGCTGCTTATTATACAGGACTCAGCTGCTTACTTTTCAGCCTACCAAACCAGGGAAGGCTATGGTATGGGTGCATGTATAGATATGTGTGTGCATCTGTGTACGCTCCTATCTTGTAAATACAAGAAAATTCTAGTGGTGCTTAAACCTGTTCAGACACTGCTGATTTCCTTGCCTTACTCAAACATCCACATTTATCTTTATATAAATACATACAGTTGCATATTCATGTATAGACACATAATTTTTGTACATATTCACAAAAAGTTTTTTAAATGCATTTACATACATGCAAAATTGTAGTTAACTGCCATATTATTGAAGTGATTAAAAAGACATTAAAAGTAGTCTTGAAAGCAACTACTGTCCTCAAATGCTATTCTCCATTATGTCAGCATGCCTTTTTTGACATTTTTTATTGTCACAAGATTTTATAAATCACTGGCACCAAGTGAGCCTGTTCCATATAGTGAAAACCATTTACCCACACAGGTGGATGGATGTGTATGACACTGAATCACACTGAAATAAAATATTTTTCATCAACAAAAGTTCATGTAAATAAAAAAAGTTAGTAAATACTACCTAATATTTTTCAAATACTTTTCCAACTAACGCAAAAAATATTTATACCAGCATTATTAAAGAGCATGTTTTAAAGAGAAAGAAATTTAGGCAAAGAAATCTTTTTGAAAGTGCCTAGTAAATTCAAGTAGCTAAGGAGCTGGGCAGTCAGCTGGGAGATGCTGCCTTTTAGGAACACCTACCTATAAGTGTGGTTGACCTTAGCAGGTACTGGGGGTGCTTAGTGTCACTGGGAGAAACACTGGAGAGGCCATGAAACAAGAATGTGCCTGTAAGAGGTTTAGAAAGTGCCAGCAGATGGCATGCAGTGGTCTTTGTCATGTGGGGAAGTTTTGAAACAATAAAACTTCATTGAGTTCCCCAGATGACCTACTGTGCACAACTTTACAACTTTACTCTGAAAACTGAGATATCTGAAGATGTGCTAGGTAAGGAAAAAGCAAAAAAAAAAACAAAACAACCCCCAAACAAACAACCAACAACAACAAAAAAAAATTGATGGATACATTTTGGAAAGGGTTTGCCTGAGTCATTAAAAAAATATATCTCTGCAGTACTGAGAAAGCTCAGTTCCTATTACAGATGCAGATTAAAGACACTATATGTATGCATTTCCTTTTGATCTTCATGCTTGTCTTCTTTGTTGGAGTTTTATAAAAATACATTAAAAACATCAGCATTGCAAAAAAAGAATTTAAAAGCAACTTGTCTTCTAGAAAATGTTTGTTTCATTGTTATTTGAGCTTGCATAGAAGTAGTAGAAACGGCATCTCTGATCACTGGAAAATGGATTCTTGTCAAAGACACTAACTGTCCTAATAGTGTGATGCTATGTCTTGCTCTGTATCACTGCCAGGCTTAGCTGTAGAAACAGCATAATTATATGAGCTGCAACAATTCCCTTATCTAATATGAACACTTGCTACTCTTAACCACATTTCAATGTGCTGAAGATGAAGCAGAGAATCAAAATTTAAGCTCAGTTTGTTGTGTCTTTAAATCCAAAGGAGGTTGGTTTTTTGCCAGGTTTTTGGTGTTTTTTTAAAAATATTTTACACCTTTCAAAATCTGCCAGCCAGCATCAGAGCAGGTGATGTTAGCAGAGCCAGGAGCTGCTGCTGCCTAGGGCAGGCTGCCTGCCCTCCTCTGGGAACTCTTTGCTTCCTCTCAAGGGTGTCTGCTGGACCTGCTAAATTTCTGACTTCTTTTGCCACTGCTATTACTATGACCTGGGGATTGTGGCATTTGAACGCTGGTTTGTTTTTTTTTTTCAAATAACCTCAGCAGAAAATTCTCGATTTCTGTCTTTTGTGGCCCCATAAGTATATTTACACAAGTTCATTACTAGTAAATCAGTCCAGATATCCTCATGCTATTCTTAAAGGCAGTCAACTAACAGCCAAAAACTCCTGATCAAAAGCTTATTCTTCTAGAGAAAACTCTGTATGCCATAGGAGGCAACCAGAATAAGCATCTTCTAATCCACCAAAACCATGAAACTACTGTAATTTGAATATGCATATAGTGCAACAGTGGTAATTATACTAAGAATTAGTGAACCTTTGATATTAGTTGTTTAAGTATGACTAGCAGTTATTTCCAAAGCATCCCGCAGAATCACTGAAATAACAAAGGCAAAAAAAAAATACATTTAAGTTAAGAGTCAGGGGAACTGGAGAAAATCCAGCTAAGAATGATGAGTCAAAATTCATTGTATATCTAACAACCTAATTACAGTGATTATGGTTTTTGTCATTGCAGAGTTGATGAATATTTTCCAGAGCAAACGGAAAATTCCATCCCACAGTCATTGCAGTTGTCTAATATTGCTGTATATTAGTATCTTAGAGCACTGTGATACAGTCAAATAGAAACAGATTACTGTAGACAATTACCAGCCAAAACCAACAGAGGCTAGATTATATCTAGGCCTTCTGATGATCAAAGCTTTAATATACTTTATATGCTGTTTCATAAATAATGAATGTGAAATGTTTGTGGCAGCAGCATCAAGGCTTACATATTTTTGCAATAATAATTTCAAAATTAAATGTAAGTAAACATATACAAAATTACTATATTTATTAAATATAAAGCCCAAAGAGCCAAACACAAAGAAATAGCTAGGAGGAGATTTTTCAGCTGTAGGTCACTTGTATCCTATTTGTAATGATTCCTTTCCTGCAATAAAGAGAAAAGATAAAACAATTTCATAGAAGTATCAGCTAGTAAAAGATAACCCTTTTTTTGGAATTATTTCTAGTTTATTACAGAACTTCAGAAGGAAATATGCCAGTACCGGGATTTATTTCCCCCTTTTTGTTTCATACATGCTGATTTACACATTTTGCTAGTCTTGTTTAAATAGCATACCATCTTCTGCGAACTAAAGAGACTTTATTAGCATCAATGACACCAACTATTCAAATTGAAACACATTAAAATTCCTTATTACTTCACATCACAAAATAGGCATCTTTATCTCTGTAAACTATATAAGTAAACAACATCTAAGTTTGAACACTCCACTTGCTTGTATTATATTTACCTGGACTTTCAAAGAAAGCTGAAAGAAGATTAATATAAATTTTTAATGCCCTGCCAAAGAAATTCAGGTGAAAGTTCAATGAAGTTAATCATCCTTTCCACAATAATGAGGAATTAATACTCAAATCGTCTACAGTTGATACAGCAATGTCATTTAAACCTTAAAAGTGCAACAATTATGGGAGCTCTCAAGATAATATTGATCTAATGTCTTCCGCTCAATGACAGTGTCAATTACTTTATCTTTTTTTTTTTTCTTTAGATAATATGGGAAGTACCCATGCTGTTAGAAACAGTACACAACAGAAAGGACCTCCTTCCAAAACTGAAAAATATTAATCTCCTGATTTCTTTTCATTGCATCTGCTTCAGATTATAACCCAAAGCATTTATAGGTTTCCCCTAGGGAAAATTAAGGAACAGCTTTTATGTGTAAACTTTAGACTATTTAGGAAATTTGTTTAAGCTGCAATTAAAAATCCATTATCAGTTTCTTTCTATTTTTATGATTGGAACTATTGTTCCCTTTCCAGTTGTTTCCCTTTTAGGATACTACAACTTGCCTATCACTAGCCAGTGCAACGTCTGCATTGTTCCATTCAAAATCAACACCTGGAAATGCTTATGCTTCTTATTCTTTCTTTCAGTGCTTGCAGAGAAATGAAGAACCCAGGATTGCTCTCATTGAACTAAATTATTTTATCTCTTCATTTAATACCTCCTTGCTGCTTTGTGTCAGGCCTTTGCTGAACAAAATTTTCTCCAGATGTAGATCACATACCAGTTTATCACAGGAAGGTTTTAGGAAATAATGGTAGAGCAGTGGTCTAATACACTCCCACACTGCACTTCAACTGCCTTTATCTAAGGCCACACTATATGGATTCTTTACAAAATATGGGTCAATAGAGCATAAGTGAAAGATGTAGCAGGTGTCTGCCAGAACACCTCACTGCTGCATTGTAGGCATTTGTCTCCTGCTCTCTCAGCACATTCCTTGGGCCCCACAAGGCAGGTCAGGTGCCTTCTACTGCTCAGACAGTGCCCAGCCCATTGTTGGTATTACCAGAAACAACTCTGTATATTAGCAGACTGTTTACATGTGGGCAGACCAGCTACAGAAAACAGATTTTAATTTCCAGGTGTTCGTTGCATTAGAGGAAAAAGTTGTTGATTGACCTCAGCCTGTTTCCTCAGAGTCAAGAAAATTCTGAGAGCTATGTCTAGAACAAGTCCTCTAGGCTGCAACAATTTTAAATTGATGACACATTTATTAGTAACACTTGTAGTAGCAATGCCAAGCCTGAACCAAAGGACAGTTCAAAAGTTATTTTTTCCTCAAACCCTAATTGAATTTTTCTCTCTTTCTCAACAAGAATCAGAACAGAAAGAAAAAATGTTGCCTGGTTGGGATGTGATTAATTTTTCAGTATGAAGATCTGAACAGTTTTCCAGTGTGGGGAGTAGCTGGTGCTGCAAGGATGTGCCTCTGTAGCTCTGTGCTTTGGATATGCCTCTGCTGCTCTGGCAGGTCTTCAGGGATTTCTCATGGTGGCCCACAGATTACCGAAATTATTGCTCCCAGTGGCCCTTTATTTCAATTTCTGATCTCCTGCATTGTGTTACTCTGTGCCCTGGGACTGCTTCCAGAGCAGATGAATCTACACCCTGGCTAAAACTTCTTTCAGACCCATAGTATGGCACCTTCTGGTTTAAAATGTGTTTTTTGATGAGAACCATTGAAACACAACACCTGGCCTGTCTTCACATCCTGGAAAATGATGATTGGAACGAAAGACCACACGTCACAGTCTCTCAGGCAACCTATGAATATTGAAAGATGTTATGCCCAGAAATGCAGGCCATTCTTGGAGGGAATGGACTGTGCTGTCACTTCAACCACATGTGTGAGAGTTTGGACATCCTGGGTCTGTCTGACATCAGGGATGAGAGAAGGTAGCTGATCTTTGTTGACTCTTTATTGACAGTTAGGGCATATATGGAACTGGCTTTGTATTTCTGCTGTCATTGGCTTTCTTTTACAGACATGTGCATATTTCTTTTAAAACCTCACAGCAATTGGCTCACCATGATACATTACCCATCAGTCCAAGTAAGAACATCTCTAACCAAAATGAAAATTATAATGCATTGAGAAATGTCACAAACGAGACCTTTCTCAAGAGGACTCTTGCTAAAATTTGCTCCAAAAACATACCAAGAACATCAAGATGCCTTATAATATACAGCTAAACAGAGCATATATGTGATTACACCTTTAAAGGAACAATTTAGCTATCTAACAATAAACAATTCTTCAGTCTTAAACAATTCTTAAACAATTCTCCAGTCACTTTATTACAAGCACTGCCTTTGTTCACTTTCTTTGGAAAGGCTTCTTGACCTGAATCTACATTAAGTAATAACATGAGTGACTATCTTCTCTTTTGTCAAGTATCAAATGTAATTATCAATTAAGAAATACCTTGTAGTCTTTTTTATCTGACGGGTCACTCAGTTTCCTTATCCAAGATACCTAAAAACTGGGCATCAGTTAATTACTGGACAAATTTTGTAAGCTATACTTTGCAGTAATCTTCATGGACATGAAATAAGATCTGTATAACTATAGAAAATCAAGGCAGTCTTAGTTCCGTATTCTCTGTTTCATTTTTCTGTAAGACCATGTGCAAATAAGTGCACCTAATGCTTTTTAAGTTACGAGTTTTTTTAGCTGAGTAGGTAATACATGAGGGATTTAAAGTGCAGCAAGTATTACTGAATCTACTGAGTCTGTGATAGTATCTTCTATTACATTATCCAGAAAACTGCTCTAATCTATGAAATATACATTTGTGTCCTCTTATTGTGCTGTTTTGCTTACTATGTCTTAGTGGAAATGGAATACAGAAATCCATCTCTGACATTACTTGTTTAATGAATTTATGATCTAAACATACTCAGAAATTGATGTATAGTCCTATGATGTTTTTTATCCTATTGTCCTAAGTAAAGTCTCATACATGGGTAACCAGGGTATCTCACTTCAGCTTTTTCGTAGAAAGTGTGGGTGTGTCTTTTGGAGAGTAACAATAAGTACAATTTTGCCAACCAGAAGATGCATCTAGTACATACCATTTCCCATGGAAGGATGTGACCGCTCACTTAAAGCTTAAAACAGTTCACCTCCTTGTGTAACAAACTATTCCCATTACCATTATATCAGTCCTGCAAAATCTTGGCTAGCTAGTGTCTCCTTTCATTGCTTCTATTTGCAAAATTTTTCCCAGTCCTCATCTGCTTTTCTCATATCCTACCCAACACCTTGTGCAGTCCTTGCCACAGACCACCCCTTCTTTCAGATCGCTTTTTCCACTCTGGATGTTGCAGTCTTCTGGGCTTGGATTTTTGTGAGTTCTTTAGTCAAACAATGCTGAGAATTTGCTGCTTCATTGATGGTCTCTTCTTTACATATATGTAATCCCTGAGCTCACTAATTCATGGATATCTGTAATACATACATTAGCCTTCCAGGGTTTTGGTTTATCCCAAATACTCTGTTGCCCTGTATCATTTCTTTCATGCCATTAAGTGTATTGACTTTCTTTTACGCCTGAAAGCTGGTCTATTTCTTCTAGCTATATCAGCTGGTTTTAAAAAAAGATTTTTGTCTTTAAAAACCTCCTCTGGTCTTTAAATAGCAGTGCTAATTATGCCAAAGACTGTTTGGATGAACCTTTTAAATATAAAAGCTTTGGGAAGATGTATGTACCAAACCTATTTAAATAGGTCCTACATCTTTACAGTATTACAAGTTGTATATCTTTCCCGATCTCTGAGACTAGGATTTTTATTCCTATTTTTAAGGAAATTTTTTGGAGAGGAAAGAGCATTAGAAATGACCATAATATTTTAATTTCTTTCTTTAGTCAGTGTAATAAGTGCTAGAAGAGCTGAATTCCAGCAGAAGTGGTAATTTTTATCACTACAGACACAGGATTTTGTCTTTCTGGCACTTTCTCACTCTCTCTCTTAATCTCCCTTTTTTTTCTAACCAGGAATTCCATGGTTTTTCTGTGGAATATATTCAGTGCTGCAGAAATAAAATGGTTTATATTACATTATATTACAACCTCAGTCCCTTTCACTGGCAGGGAATGTAATTTTCATAACTTTTCAACACTTTTCATGTACAAGTATGCCAAGTGTATTTTGTTTGGGAGGTTTCTTATATATTTATATGTAGATGAAGGAAAGAGAAGGAAGTGCTGCTTCATGCAATATGGTCTGTGAAGCTGAACTGTTGTCATAGCTGGTATCTCATTTTAACTTTTCAGGTCTTGATGAAGAAGAATCTGAGTTCAGGCAGTTATTGAGCGTATGCTCCAGTGACTGCCAGATTGATGCTTCTGTCATACAGGAATGTGACAATAGTTGCTATGGGTTTCCTGATTCACTTAATTAGATTTTTCTCTGTATAATTAGCACATCTTTAGTCTGAACTTCAAACTTTGTCACTGATTTATTTCAAAATTATAGAAAGTGTTGGAGAGGATTTTATTCCTCCCATTTCTTGTAACTTTGCTAAGACCCACTAGGAATATCATAGAGCAAAATTGTTAAGAGGTCAGTGTGTGATGTGGAAACAGGCTGTTTGACCTAGTTTTGGCTGTGGCTCAGACATCTGAGCTCACTAAAGAGCAGATGTGAGGAGAATATCTCTTCGTTTCATTTCTCGGGATCGAGATGAAGCTAGTGGGAAAGAGTAGGGTAGCTTCGCAATTATATGAAATAGCTATTCAGTTCTAGAAGTCGTTGCAGACACAGAAGTATTATCATAGCGCAAGGACTGGCTCACCATACAGGGAGGGAAGGAGGAACCCAGCACTGCAGAGCAAAGAAAGGTACATACACAGTATGAAACTTTATAAGTAATTTTATTCATATAGGTAACCACAGAAATTCAAAAGCCTTTGCTTTGTCCAGTAAAGTTTCTATCCTTTCATGGGCTTTTACAGAACTATTGTAAAACTATCAAAAGTTTAGTCAAAAAAAGCTCTGTTTTCATACTACACAATATACTACACAGTTAAGACAAGGATGCTGTTGGGGATGTTTGGCTGAGGTGGTGTAGTCAAGCTGAAGTTCATTCTGTAAATCCCCAAACTTCTACTTTGATTTATTTTTAAAAGAAAATCTGTTGCTGCTTTAAGGCTAAACAGTATAACATGTGCAAAGAGAAATTTGTCATTTTGAGAGGCTTCTGAAAAACATGTCAGCACTTTGCATTAGCTGAGGCTTTGCTCTGCACACTGCAGCAGCTCCTTAAAGATTTCCAATAGGCTGCTGCATGCCAATACCTCACTACAGAATTGTTTAAAATCATATTATCATGAGGATACATTTCAGTGGAATGGGAAGGGGCCAGGAGAGGCTACAATGGGATTGTGGCATCTCCATACATGACCTGAACCAACACACATCAAATGTTGAAGCATCCATGGAAAGTAAGGAGTTGACTGGTGACAACCAACATGACTTCACTGAGGGCAAATAGTGCCTGACAAATTTGGTGGCCTTCTGTGATGGGATTACAGCGTTGGTAGGTAAGGGAAAAGCAGCTGTTGTCACCTACCAGGACCTATGCAAAGCATTTGACACTGTCCTGAAGAACATCCTTGTCTCTAAATTGGAGAGTCATGAACCTGATGGATGGAACACTCAGTGGATAAAGAATTGGCTGGATGGTCGCACTCAAGGAGTTGTGGTCAACGGCGCCATGTCCAAGCAGAGATCAGTGACAAATGGTGTTCCTCAGGGGTCAGTACTGGGACAAGTGCTCTTCAACATCTTTGTCAGTGACATGGATGGTGGGATCGAGTGCACCCTCAGTGACTCTGCTGATGACACCGAACTGTGTGGTGTGGTCGACACACTGGAGGGAAGGGATACCTTCCAGAGGGACCTTGACAAGCTTGGGAGGTGGGCCCGTGCAAAATGCATGGAGATCAACAGGGCCAAGTGCAAGGTCCTGCACTTGGGTCAGGGAAATCCCATGCACAAATACAGGCTGGACAGAGAATGGGTTAACAACAGCCCTGAGGAGAAGGACTTGGTGTTGTTCATTGCTGAAAGGTTCAATATGAGCCAACAGTGTGCGCTTGCAGCTCAGAAAGCCAACGTTATCCTGGGCTGCATCAAAAGAAGCTTGATCAGCAAGTTGAGGGAGGCAATTATCCCCCTCTACTACACTCTTGTGAGACCCCACCTGGAGTAGTGTGTCCAGTTCTGGGGTCTGCAATGTAAGAAGGACATGGAGCTTTTGGAGTGAATCCAGAGAAGGGCCACAAAGATGATCAGGGGGCTGGAGAACCTCTCCTATGAAGAGAGGATGAGAGAGTTGGGATTGTTCAGCCTGGAGAAGAGAAGGGTCTGGGGAGACCTTAGAGCAGCCTTCCAGTACCTGGAGAGCCTACAGGAAAGCTGGAGAGGGGCTTTTTATGAGAGCATGTAGTGATAGGATGACAGGTAAATGGTTTCAAACTGAAAGAGGATAGATTTAGATTGGATATTAGGAAGAAATTTTTGACTGTGAGGGTGGTGAGACACTGGAACAGGTTGCCTGGAGTAGTTGTGGTTGCCCCCTCCCTGGAAATGTTGAAGGCCAGGTTAGCCTTGAGCAACCTGATCTAGAGAGAGGTGTCCCTGCCCATGGCAGGGGGGTTGGAACCAGATGGTTTTTAAGGTCCCTTCCAACTCCAACCATTCTATGATTCTATGATTCCTCAATGGTCCTTCTGGTACTATGGTCCCTGCAGCGGGACGGTACTGTGCCACTCATTCAGCTTCCTCACACCTGCCTGCTTTCCCTTCCTTTGCAAACACACATTGTACTGTGATTTTGCGTCTGCCTTTAGGCAGACTATAGGATGGCGCTCCATCACACACCGTTGGTCTGCACAGACTTTCTGATGGGAAGTGACAGGGAGCTCTGCTTAAATGTGGATGCCACAAAACAGGCCAGTGCACAAAATTTGCCTACACTTTCTTATTTTCTTCTTTTCTTTCTTTTTTTTTTTTTTTTGTTGTTTTAAAGGTGAATTAACATTTATTACCATTGGAACACAGCTTCCATACTGGAGAAAAAGGGTTGTCAATAAAGACCTTTTTGCCATTTCATGACATCAGGGTTCAGATTGTTTATAACCCTTTCTTGTCTCTCATAGAAAAAAATACTAAAACCACTTCTGTAGCATAGGTTTATACCACTGCTGGTTGCTTTTATAAACATCAATGACTAAATTTTCATTAACCCACAACTATGATTTCAAAATAGAAACACTGGAACTAACAATGGTTATGCAAACACAGATGACCTTGATATTCATTTTGAGAAAAACTTCAAGAGATTTTTGTGAAAGACAAAACGTAGAATAAGTTGACCATCGTAGGATGTCTTACTTTTTTTTTAGGAAGTTCCTCTGTATATGTGCCTTGAAACATATTGATGTCTTCAATTCTAATGTTATTTACTCAGGATCATTGCACATACTGCTGCACAATGGGGAGCAACTTGTGGTACTCATTCTTCCTGTGAACTACAACTCCCAATTGTGTTCTTCATCTATTTAGTTCCCAAGAATATCTTCAAAGTTTGATAATAATTTATGTTGTCAGTCTATTAAGTCGATTTTATGGCATCCAACACAACCAGCGTGTGCTTACATGAGGCCTGAAGACTACTTGGGGTCTCTGTGAAGGCCATTTGATATCTGCCTTCTTTTATGGTTGACCTTGAAGGAGAGTTCGGTTCGGTAATTTATGGCAAACAGCATCCAGGAAGACCCATTTTCAAGATTCACTGTCACTTAGTGCTAAACGATCGCTCCTGACTCTGAAGACAATCTGAGTCCCTGACAGGGCAATCCCATAAAAAATATTGCCTGGCCACCCAGGTGTCTTTTCCAATTATCTGGAGTAGAAATTAATACTTTTAAAAGCTGCTAGTTTTTGAAAGGTTATTACAATTTATTCCAGTAGTTTCTTTTACACGTTATGATGAATTGGTTTATTACACCGTTATTTTCCATGTCAGCTTTTTAGTATATTGAATCATAATGTTGAAACATTAGAGTGAATGGCAAACATATTATTTTAGAGCTGAGTAACATGTCTCCTCTAAAAAATTATGCTCTGTTTTTAATAACAGGTAATTTTATGATTATATTGCTTAATGTTGCTTTCCCACATTATTTATTTCTACATAATAAGGACTGGAGGACTTTCATTCATGATGTCAGTGATAGCTTGAACAAGACAAAAAATATATAAAAGTAAAATAATCCAAACTGTGAACTGTGCTTGGGACGACAGCAATTCATGACTTCTCAATATCAGTTTAATATATGGAGCGGCTCCAGGGAGAATAAATGGTTAGCTTCACTTTTGTGGCCTTCTAAATTTAGAAGCAAATTTTTTTAATGTCATGCTTTCTTTGATTTTTTTCTTTCTATGAAAATCTCTGGGTGCTATTTTTGTTCCCCAAATCCTCTCTAGCTGATCTATAAAAGGGCGGTAATTAGCATTTTAATGCAAATAGTTGCATCTCAATGTTTCCCTACAGTGAGCATATTCCTATTTATGTAGAGCTCAGCAATACTCAAAGACATAAGAAATTCATCATTTAACTTTTTTTTTTTTGGAAGCTGGGAGAGAGGGAGCTAGGACAGGAGAGGAGAAGGAGCAAAGATAGAACTCCTATCTTTTTCAATACTGTATCTGCATGTAGAATAGTTTCTTTTTTCCAGCATGAATTACAAATTTTTGGCTCTCTATCATCAGTTCTGCAGGTGGCTGAATACTTTGAACTCCCATTGACTTCTTTCACAGCACAATAAAGTTTCTATCCTGAGGTGCACAGCAATGCCCCATGTATTTTTTAATTGGAACAATTATCTCAGAATGGTTTAGTATGAAGTACTATTTCAAAAAGACAATTTCCTGTAGGTAAATGGTGTCAATTTCAGAAGTTGTAGGTTACTGCTAATGAGTGGCTGACACTATTTTTCAAGCAAGCACATGTACAGATAAAGATTTGGAACTCAGCCCAAATGTTTAGAGAGTAAGACACCTACAGCTCAAATAGTCAGATAATGGCATCAAAAATAATCTTCCCTCAAAACCAGAACTTATTGCCTTTCACCACCAGAAACCCCCTTCTGCTGGCTGTATGAAGGGCAAGCTGCCGTACAACGTGAGCACCTCAAAAATATTACTGATTTTCATCTTCCATTTCATTAGGCTGATTTGCATGGCAGCATGGAGGCTAAGACCATGAGGATTTTATCTTCCATGTGAGGTAGAGTTTATAATATGCAATGTTTAGTTTCCTGTTTCTCACCTTAGCCACAGGTCAGACACAATGCAGTTGTTCACAAAAGGCAGTATGGTTTTATGGGTAAGAAACAGATTATATTGAAGGAGAAGAGGACATGGTTCCTGGTTTAGCTGGGACAAGCTGGTGATGTGTGTGAGATCGTGAAGCTGGTCTGCCTCTGGGCCTCACAGAGAGGTGTGCGTCCCAGCCTTATCTAGACCCCTCTTTTCCACTCCCTTCACCATCCACGTGGTTCAGATATGACCTTTGTGAATATTCACACAATGTTGCTGAACAGTGCTGAGCTGCGTGTACACTACAAGGTTCCTGGTTTTACCAGACCACAAATCAGTAAATCTGTGGCTATGTTGACCAATCTGTTCATTCTTAAAAGTAAATGCTTCCTGAATGTATTCAATATATTCCCTAGAAATACTTGTGGAAATTAGTTAGGAAACATAGTTTTGCCCAGTTATATAAATATTTTTCTGACTTTATCTTATTAGTATCAATGAAAAAGGTCACATACCTGGAATTTAAATACATGGAGGAGCGATTTCCAGATATTTCTGGTTAAAACACAGACTATAAATAACAATATCTACATAACAGTCTCTTTTTTTTCTGAATATCAAGATTTATTTCCCCTGAAGAGAAATATTGACCTTGGCTTTAAATTGGTCAGAATTAATCTTTCTGGTCAATAAATCTTGGTATTCCCTCCCATAGAAATCAATATCTGTTTAGTATATCAGATTATTGAATGAAATTAATAAATTTAGCTCTGCATGAAGAATTTCACAAATGGTGAACAATCCAAATTTAGGAGGCTTCAAAAAAGCTTGTAAGATACTGTATGGACTATTTCAGTTTAATGTTAAGAAACTGCTGAACTGTGCATTAAATAAATTACTGTATTGCTCAGAGAGTTACAGTAATGTCTATTAAGTACTTATTTAAAGACTTGGCAACAGTGAACAACAATAAATAATTCAAGTAGCACCTCTAATCTTGTTTTCTTTCTCCTTAATTGGTTTTACAGCATTGTTTTGACATTTACCCTTGAATTTAAAAAAATAGTCTCAAATAAGAAAACGCATGCTGTGCACTAATCCAGCTGCCAACTGAGTACTTACATATTGATGCATCAGAATGGCAGAGGACCTTCACTCTGTCTTCAGAGCTGGCAAAGTCCATTATTGGTGGAAAGTAGTATGGGTTTCTGGGCTTGCAGAAAAACTGAGTTAAAGAATTGTTTATACAGATGTGCAGGTTCAAACACGAAGTTACTTTAAAAATATAGACATATTTCATCATCATCTCAGTGAGATTCCAGAGCAAATACATAAGGGAGCATGTCTGACCTATTGCCCAAGGAGGCATCTAGATGCCAAAAATTTGCCAAGGACAAATGGATCCAGAAGAACTCAACAGCTGGAAAACTCAAGAACTAAATAATGAGAGCCAACATTTTTGCTGTCCAGGTTTCCTTATCCTGCTGAGAACTCTAGAATGATTCTAGCCTTCAGGTTTTAAATTCAAAGGGACTGTGTCAGGTCATATTTGAACTCAGCTTTTAGAAGTGGAGAAATTGTTGTTGTTTTTGCTTTTATATAAGTTTACAGAAAATTAGTCATAGTTTTGTTTCTGTAACAGTTTTTCAAAATTTTGTGTCTAAAATATTTTGTGTTAATCATTTTTTTTTTTCAAAATGGTTATATTTATAGACAAAATTTCTTCCAAATTCTTTTTTTCCTGAAGAGAAGAGAGAATAGAGAAACAAGAACGACACATTTTTCTTTCTTTTTAATTTTGCTATATAATTTTTTTGAGGATACATAAGATAAAAGTTTGCATGTGTGTGTATGTAAATAAACATATATGTAGAGATATGAGAAACTAGATTATACTGGCCCATTTTGAGCAATGTATGAATATATTCAAAGCATACATTTAGTGATCCCCAAACTGGTAAAAATATGGCACATACTGCTTTTAGATATCATATTGGCACCTCTTGGAACTTCAGATGGAAGTATTAACACTTTTGTCATGTACATATCACCTCCATGCATATTCATGTTGAGACTTCTATGCATAGTAAGCAATTTTTTTCTCTTAACAGACACTGTATGGTTTTGTATGTGTATTCACTGTTTAAAAAAATGACATTTTCCAACACATCCTTCTCTTTCTTTAATTCTAAAAAATAAAGAAATATTTTTTGAAAACAGCACTCTTACTGTGTACTAAAATATAAAAGTTAAAGATGAAGCAACCATTAATCAATTTAAAACTGAAGAATATATTTTTATTACCCAGAGAAAAGTGAAAATACTTTTCTCACTCACTTATAAGTTCTCATGCTCCAAGACTTCCTTTTAACAGCATGTAATTTTTTGTAAAAAAACCCCAAACCGTTTCCTTTGTACCTGGACCATCAAAGGTGTTCCCAGTGTGCAGAAGCCCTGCAATGTCTCCCTAGAGAGATATTCTACTAAGTAGTGGAAGATGATTGTAATGAAGTTAATATATTCCCTTCTGACAGTAATGAACTCCCTCTTTCTTCATTGTCATATTTGGTTGAGGTGATACATATCCACACCTCCCCGGTAAGTCCAGTCACTAAAGGTATAACCTACTGTTTTTATTTCCCATTCAATTTCCTACATTAGTCCATCAATAAACATCCTTGTGAAGCTTAATGATCTTACCATATTAATTTGTTCACCTATAGTAGTTATATTTAATATTTTACTCCCCATGAAACATGAAACAAATGTAATTAGTTCCATCTTTATTTCCAGCTAGGTTATTAGCAATTCATTATTAGGATAAAGTAACATTTAGATATAGTATTTAGCCATCCACAAGCAAAGACTGCATTGCTAACTCTGTTGATAAACTGCCAAAGTCAACTGTGTTAAGTCACTTCACTCCCCTTACTCCATTCCCTCAAGAGAAACAATTAATATTATGTCCCTAGAGCTTGTTCTGAGCTCTGGTGAACAAAAATTGTATGAGCTATTAATATTTGTGTTGCAACAGTGTAACAGTCCCCTAGTAGAATAAGTGGGTGGGATTCATCTCACTTGACCCTGATTGAGGAAGAACTAGGAGTCAAGCCTGAGTTAGTTGGTTACCCGTTAAGACCGCTGTCTACAAAGAAAGGCAATCTTCCACAAGTGACGGGTACTACCTATCTCAAAATGGTATCATAGGTTGATATGAACTGCATTTGCAAGGCACCTGTTTCTCTCCATCAAGAGACCCTCCCTAGAATGCTTAAACTTGAAACCTAGGGAATGTATCAAGTATCTAAATATATGTCCCTAATATATTTTGAGGTGCTCCAGAGTATCACAGCTCTAAAAGGTGAGAGTCCTTTGTCAGTCCTGTGTCATATCTGCTAGCTCCATGAATGTATCTTGAATTATCACAGAGCATCTCAACAGGCTTTAAATGCCTATGTCTAGGTACCCAAATTACAATTCAAATTTTTAGGACACTTCAGTTGAAGGAATTCATCCCTCTCCCCCTGTAGCATACAGCAAGTCTTACACAGAGACACAATGTTACAGTGCTTGGACAAAACATGCCTTGAGAACATGCTTTTACATGCAAAATCATCATTTCCTTGAAATTAAAAATATTGGTCATATAAATGAATAATTTTTCTAACTCAATATTACATATATACTTGCTAATATGCCACTAGTATTTAGCTTGCCTTGGGTAACAATCTCAGTTATGGTAGTAGCACTAAAGCAATAACTCTGATTTACACTCTTAAAATAATTATTTTGGTCTGGTTTTATTTTCTTTCTTTTTTAAGAATACGTTCTTTCTGAAAACACATGGCTTGTTCTTTAAAAGATTTCTTTCTCTAGAAGAAAATAAAAGCAAATAGTATTGATTTAGTTGTGCACTTGCTAACGAGTGTCTCAGGAAAGCAAATAATTCGGGAAAAGGAGGTGACATGTTTGTAGTCTGGCCATATCTATTATCATCTTGATTTCATAAAACTATAGACTGACCTCAAATTGACCATGCAATTTATAAGCTCAGATGAGCAGTTACACAAACCAGATCAGCTACCACTCGAGAAAGCAAAAGCAGTCAGCTGACCAGTTACTTAAATTCAGGAATAGATAAGTCATAAACCTGTAGATTTTGCATAAGATTTTAAAATAAATCCCTACAATGGTTTTGCTTTGCAACAGCATTGAAGGCACTGTGTGGTTTGGGCAATTTGGTCATTTTCGTTGAATTTACATTTACTAATCTAACAAGTTCAGCTTTCATACGCCTAGCAAAACATCATATTGGAAAGCACATTTTCTCAGATGGCCTAGTTCAGCTCCCATTAATGTCAGTGAAATTAACTTGTTGGCTTAAGTGAAAGCTGAGTTATACACTACACAGAGAACAGCTGTGCAGGATCAGCTCAGAAGTGCATTTACTCCAGTATCCCATTTCTGACAAGAATGAATAAAGTATGCTTATAGAAGAAGCCTAAGAAACAGGGCAAATACAGAAAGATACTTTAACTTGTACCCTTGCAACTCCCAGTAATTTGGATTTCAGAGATTTTATGAGCTGTATGTTGCAATCACTTCACTGTGTTTAATAGCTTTTGATAGATCTTTCATTGAAAGTCTTAAATCTGCCTTTAAATCCACTTATACTTTTGACATTCACAGAGTTCCACAACTGAATTATGTCTTTTTTGGAAAAGTACTTCCTTTTGTTTATTTTAAGCCTCCTAATGATAACCTCATTTGGTTCTTCCTAGTTCTTACATTCTGAAAAATAATGGATCATCAGTCTCTTGTTTAGTATCTCCATGCAATTTTTAATTTTATAGACTTAAGTCATATTTTCCTCCTACCAATATTCCTTTTTCAATCTGAAAAGTTCCAGTTTATGTAATTACTCTTCACAGGGAGGTTACTGCCCAACCTTATCATTCTTCTTTGAAGAATTTGTAATCCCACTTTGTCTCTTTTGAAGTGACACACAAACCATCTGCAGAATTCAAGATGTAGGCACACCAGGAATGCACTCAGAAACATGATGATGTCTCCTCTTTTATTTTCCCTTCCTTTTTACCATTTCTTTGTTATTTTAACTACTCTGAGCTCTAAGCCAACATTTTGCACAGAGAGCTATTTGCATAAATTTCTCCTGGTGGAGAACTGATTTTCGTAACCATGCTTTAATGTGCACATATACTTAAGATTATTCCTGCCAACATACGTTAGTTTGCGTTTTTCAACTTTTCAACATGAATTTTGTCTGCCATCTCATTTGCTTGTCATTTAGTATCAAGAAATTCTTTCTGTAACTCTTCTGAATCAGGTTTGGGTGTTTTTTGGACTAACATGAAGTTTTTGTCATACCAACTGTTTCACTATTCATCCTCACTATTCAGCTCACCATACAGCTCAGCTTCCAAGTAATTTTTGTCTATGTGTAATGACAAATAACAGCAGAGACTCTTTAGAGAGGTGGTTATTGCTCATTAGTGTTCATTGGAAAGAACCAGAATTTTGATATAGTCCTTGAGCTGAAGTTTTACAGTGTCCTAGCCTTCCACTTATCTGTGGAAAAGCATCCTCTGAGATGGGTTTCTCTGTGAATCGCAGCTCCTCAGTTTCCTTTCTCTGATATATCCTCACCCATTCCCTCAACCCAGGCAGGTGAATGTGCCTTCGCATTTTTAATTTGGGATTAAACCAGTGTTTACTTCTTTCAGTGGCAATTTTGAGTATTCAGGGGTGATGCTCTCCAGCCGGTCCAAACACCCTTACACCAAGCCTTCCAAGTGGCTACAGTACCCACCTCCAGTGGGTGGAGAACTGAACTCAGTTCTGTGCACTAAACATGCAGATTTTAAAACCTCTGAGAGCCCTATTAGTGCTGGCGACAGAGCTTCTCTGAGCAGGGCATTTGACACGTCCTAGTCTGGGTGGTACATTTTTGAGTTTGTGCAAAACTGTTTCTGGTACCCTTTTTGAACAAAAGTCTCTCCTGTGCCAGATCTATAAGTGCTCATGTGAGTTAGTATACAAGGGTATTAGTTTCATATCAAAACTTGGATTATACAAGAATATTTTCCTTGCATAGGCACAGCCTAAAAGGTTATGCATAGTCAAGGCATAACAATTTCTCTGCATCTATCTACAGAACGGTCCAAATAGTTCCTAATACAGGCCACAAGGAAGCCTCAATATAGATGTGTGAAGGAAAATGGTATATGTCAGTAGAGGGACTAGTAATCAGGGGGTAAGGTAAGGCTGAATCTTGCTGCACATGAAGGATTTCTCTGTGTTCCAGGAGGAACTATGGAGTTGAATCTCTTGAGTTAAGGAGCTGGGGAATAAGCAGTAGGCAAACTCAGTTCTGGGGCAGGCTTCCCAAAATATTTTAAAGCTTTGGATAAAGCTTTAGGTGTGAATACCAGATCATCAAGGGATTTAAACAGAAAAAGATACATGAAAAGTAACAGCAAGAGACCTAGCATACCGTATACGATACTTGGTGAAAAAGCACAGATATATTAGGTGCATCCCTGCAGGGAGCTGTGACAACAACAAAACCCTTGAAGTTAAAATACTATCTAACATGCTTTAATCAACAGCCATGTGGACCTTTTGGATGCTCTCTTCCATCATTGCTGTGATTAACATCATCTGTTCTTTCTGGCAAGCAAATAAATAGATAACTAAAACATGCTCAGATGCTCTTGCCTGAAATGTGACAAACACGCCTTGCCAGCAGATGAGAAACATCTCTTTCCCAGGGATGGACCAAAGTCAAAAAGTTGTGAGGCTTTTTTTAGTTTATATATGCATGTGAAATTTGGGAGTGGTGCACTTTTTGAGTAAAGAACCATCATGTATGTGAGTATGTCTCTTGAGGGAGAACTGATACCAAACGTGAATTACTATGTGAATTACTTGATGAGATGAATGAAATCATCTGCTTTTTTATTCTTTTTTTTTTTTTTGCAGAAAAAGTTATTTACATATATGTGCTGCCCATATTTGTCTGGCAGACTCTTAATGCCTTCCTATTAATTTTTGAACTCATTAATCAAACTTGACAGAAGGTAGAAGTCTCAGTAGATGGCTATAAAGAGAAAATTAATACTTGAATAAAGTTTTTGTTACAGTTATTATTGGGTTATAAAAAGTTGATATGAAACACAACTAATATACTACATGTCAGTGAAAAGAGCTGTCATTTTCTTGATAATACATAGCATGATGTGTGTGAGTTGTTTATAAAAATTTAAAACTTTCTTTCAAGAGGCTAGATATTACTATATTTTAAAATTTACATCATATTATCCCCCTAAAGAATACTGTTTGTTGGTTGTCATTTCAAGAAAAGAGGTCACAATTCTCATGATTCAATTTGTTTCACAAGCTGGATCTCAGACTTCATCTTTCCATGGAGGAAAATTTACCTGAAGATTGTAGATCATCTAATACTGGTGGTTTTCTTATAAGTAATGAATTATATATACCTCTGATTTAATCTACCTTGGCAATTCCTATATTTCTGTGTTTTTTCTAATGCCTTAAATATAGCTTCATATTGATAGAAATCCTGAAAGTGTTGTCACTACATGCTTTACACAAGAAAAGCAAATTTATAATTGTAGAATGACTGACTAACATAACAATAATGAAGGGTGAAGGAAAGATATGACAAGAATAGGTGTGTATGTGTGCTGCCCATGACAGTGGACCAAATTAACAACATAGTAAACAATAACCACTTCATCCTCTGCTTTCACAGGTGTTTTTACAGATGCTTTCACAGCAATCTTTTTACATAACTTTCATTCTTTTAAAATGCTTTTCCTTGAAAACAAATATTCAGATAATTTTCTTTCTCAGAAAGCCCACACTGAGGGAAATGACTTTGCTCAATGCCATGAGGGATTAAAAAAAGGAGTTTGATTCATTCTAAGAGGTAGGATTTTGTGCCAATACGATGGAGATAAAAAAGGGGAACTCACTGTGTTGAGGGAAGGGAGTCAGCTTCCCCTACCCATACAAGTGCAAACACCTTTATAATTTGTAGGTCACACGTAAAATGCATTAGTAAGGGAAAAAAATAGTTTAAGAGAAAGTATTAATCTAAAAACTGTTATTGAAAGTTGGCAAGGTTATGTTGTGGAGTAAAATTGAATAAGAGATTTCAGATGAAAATTTTTAGCTTAATATTTGTGGTAACTGCAAATAACTTGAAAATTAGCATAATTTTTTTCCAGACAGAAAAAAAAGAAAAAGATTTCGCTTCAACACTTTTTAAACAGAATATTTCAATCTTTCATATGATTGTTCCCCATTTTTCCAACCCTAATACCAGAAAGTCAGTTCATGATTTGAATGTTGGGGGTGGTCTATTTGCATATTTGGAGTTCTCCCCAAGATGTCTGAAGTAATTTTGAAACCAAATGAATGGCTTGCACATGTATAATGATTTTTACTTTCAAAAAGCAGGTAATCATTCCCACTTCAGCAAACTCGATAAATTGAACAAATTTAGAGTAGAGATGTGATTTACTGGTAAAAGAAACAATTCTTTAATGTTGTCTCAAATGTAATCAGGAAGAGATGACAATGAGACAGTGCTGCCTTATTGCCTACCCCTTTGCGGCTACAAGTCACCTTGCATGAGTTTGATAAAAGACTGCATGAAATAACTCCTAGACATATACTACAGTCTGAAAATGGCAACATGATTAATTTTCATTTTATGAGCATCTTCACACTCAATTCAGATCCTATCCTCTGCCTCTGTGCATACTTATTTCTTTCGTACTTGCTCTCTCATTTACTGTCCTTGCTGCTTTCTATACTTCTGCCCCTTTCTCTGCTCTGTTCATCAAAACTTCCCTGTGATTTTTGGATTATTTTTTTCTCAAGAGGCACAGTTCAATACTGGTTCTTTTCTTATTCTCTGAAACAGTTGAATTATTTTGACTATGAAATTTCCATGCCCAAATTTCAGCTTTAAAAAGGCACAAGATGTAGAAAACTCAAGCCTGCTTCTTTACAACTTAAGAAAATTTGAAGCCACAAAAACCATGCTCTAGCACTAAGAAACATCAGGAAATTTCTATTAAGTTCAGCAATATCTACCTCACTTTTCAGTCCTTTCTTTCTAGTAGAGCAGAGGATGTGCCTAAAGAGGCAAGACAAGTGAAGGGTCATGTTCGGGTTGTAAAAATGTGCATCTGTTGGTTGAAAATCCAAATAACAACCTATTCATTTCATTGCCTGACTAATGCCAGGATTTCACTCAAAATCATTTCACGCTTGTGCTGCTGAATTATTTTTATTCATACTGAGTTCAAAGGGAGCTAATGACTCTCAGCCCCTTCCACAAGTGATTGTTAACAAATAAGTTGGCCAGGCAGAGGTAGGACCTACAGGAGAAATGCCTCTAGACAGGGTATCCAACTCCCTGGAGAAGAGAGGTTTGCCTGGGGGTTGGCACTCGGGAAAACAGCTGTCTTGGAAGGCTGAAAACTCCTTTGTAAGCACAGGTGTTAGCATCAGGCTGGCCATGGGGCTTGGAAAAGCTTTACCCTTGCCAGCAGTTTCCCTTAGCTGCTGAGGGCTGCCTTCAGGTCCTCTGAATCCTGCTGCACACCTCTCTGGCTCCTGCTCCCTGAAACTGAAGAAATGACAAAACCAATCCGGTCTCTTCTCCCTACCACCTTTGTGGGCCACTAACTGTGAAAACTTACATCACCAGGCAGGAAGAGAGGCAAGCTTCTGGCAGAACAGTCCAGGTCCCTAGCCTGAGCCTGAGCAGTATATTTCCTCATGAGACATCGCTGGTCCATGCTAGAGCACCACAAATCCCGTCCCCTTCTGCAGCACTTGGTGAAACCACTTTGCAATAGACCACCTGAGTGGCACCTGGAGCAGCTGCGATGCTCTGTGGGAATGTGTGCCATGGGACAGGACGGAATCACCAGTCTTCACTCTCAGGTGTCATGAACAAGTGTAACTTGACAGATCTGACAGATGCAGATGTGTCATTTTGTGTATGCGCACAATAAGGCCTTAGATAATGCATGCTCCCTCTGCAATATAGTTTGCTGGATTAATAACTTTGATAAATTCAGACTATTTTTTTCCTTATATCTAACAGGAAACAAGCTATTTTTGTTCTGACAAACATTCAACCACTTTCTTTTGGTGAATAAAAAAAAATATTTTAGGTTTGCATGTTCTCCAGTAGCTGAAATTTTTAAAACATATTTAGTAGCTTAAATCCCCAAATGGTCTGTCTTATCACTCAGCTGTAAAAGGCAATTTGAAACAGAAAGTTCCATACATTATTTAAAGCCTGGTAGATTTGTTATTTCTTGAAGGCCATTCTAATTTCATGATGCTGGTCTGTTTGCTAGAAATTTCTCAGTGTAGCTGTCTTGATGATTTAGGTTAAAAATAACAAATATATCATAGAAAAAGTAAAAATGTCAGAAATCAGTAGAGGAAATTCAGAGGATTCTTAAATGTTAAGAGCAATGTGTAGGACCGATGCAGTAAAGCAGTGGCAGACTTTAATTTTCAGAGACTTCAAAAGTGTTTTTCTCTGGTTTGAGTTACTGGTATTATTCTTAAAGGAGTGCCTTGTCAATCAAGTGTTAATTTTTAAAACTTTCATAGATAGACCACGGCCCTTTAAATCTTCATTCAGCATCTTTTTGCATAAAATCTAATAAACAACATCCCAGTTATATTCCAGATTTCCATAAGCGTAATTGCTTTTCCCTTAACAAAACATCTTGGACCTCCTAGAAGGATGCTGCAGAGGTGGAAGGGGTCCCTGTCACCCTGCAGCACCACAGCCCTCTGCATACCAGGCAGGGCAGGAGGGCTCTCATGCTTCTCTGCTGCACTGAGCACTGCAGACAGGACCCAAACATGCTGAATGGCACATTGCATGATGCAATGTAGATAATCACAGTTAGGAGGGTTGTTCTGCCCAGTGTCATTTCTCATCTAAGATTTGGGTCATGTGTACAGGGAATTGCACGTGAAGTATTTTTCACGGAAAATCTCATGCTGCAGTCTTTATAGGATCTAGGCTTGCCTTTTATGAAATAAAAGAATACTATTTCTCCTTTATAAGAAAGGCATCATATACCCCAAGTGACAAAGAGATAGTTAGCAGAGTAAGGAAAGAAGATAAAAATCATGCTGTCTAATATATTTTAGCCTTAAAGTTAAAAAAATAAAATTAAAAAAATAAACAAAAAACCCCAACAGAGCACAAACTTTACCTTGATGCAAGGCAAGTGAAAGGCAATACCCCTCAGGCCACTGCTGGCTACAAGTGTCAACTTCTTGGAAAACAAGACATGTGGTCAGTGACACTGTGGTCCCCACTGCCACCAGAAAAGAGCAGCCACTCAAGAATTCCCTGCAGACATTGGGAGCAGTCAGCAACGCGAAAGGGAGCTTCCCAGCATGTGTTCCCACACCTGCTCACTATGCTAGGGCTCTTTTCTTCAAAGGCTTCTTTTTATTCTATATATAGAACAAATGCAGATGTCTGTTGTGAGAGGGTGGAAGACACTGCAGAATAGCTGCTTTCCAGAGCTACAGAAGCTAAGGCGCCTACAATAATGCACTTGACTCATCCTGTACTTGGCACTGGATCAGCATCTTAGAGCAAGGAAGGGATTGCATGTTGCAAGGTCATATGCAACTAGTGACAATCAGCCTTGCAGTACTAAGAAGCAAGACCAGATTATTTTAGTCGCTTTAGTAAAATGGTTATTGGAAAGGTTACCCAGGACTAAAGGGATTCTAAACACTCTTCCATTACCAAATTAATGTCATGCACTTGGAAGAGGTTGTAAACTGAGACATATTCCTCAACATTGTGTCTGAATCCTGCTCTCATTGTCATGGCTTGCCTGAATGAAACAAGCAGTTCTGCCCTGTGGATGCCCTCTAGACCTCACCACACACCTCCGTGTTGGTGGTGATATCAGACCATGATGAGCATACTAGAGACAGTATGTTCACTGGTGAACTGCCTGTGTATTCATGCAGGAAAGAAAGGGATCTCCCACCACTTGTTCCTGGCTGCTCTCAGCCTTGCCTTGCTGAGGACATTATGATAGGCATGGATAGGAGAAGCCTTTTGTCTTCCTTACGGACTCTCTCTTCAACTGTTACAAAGGGGGACATAAAATTACCTTCAAAGAAACATTAGTTTAAGTTTGTTGCCTTCCTCACTCATATCCATACAAACTTGAACTTTTATCTGACTCACACATTGCAAAACTTTTTACAAGGTCTGTCACTACTGGGGCATCATGGCTTGAGTTGGAAGGGAATTAAAGCTCATCCAGTTCCAACCCCTCTGCCGTGGGCAGGGACACCTTCCACTAGACCAGGTTGCTCAAAGCCCCATCCAACCTGACCTTGAACACTGCCAGGGAGGGGGCAGCCACAACTTCTCTGGGCAACCTGTGCCAGTGTCTCACCACCCTCACAGTCAAGAATTTCTTCCTAATATCCAATTTAAATCTACCCTCTTCCAGTCTGAAGCTGTTCTGCCTCACCCTATCACTCCATGCCTTTGCAAAAAGTTCCTCTGCAGCTCTCCTGTAGGCCCCCTTCACATACTGGNTAGAGGGGGAGAATCACCTCCCTCGACCTGCTGGTCACACTTCTTCTGATGCAGCCCAGGATACCATTGGTCTTCTGGGCTGCAAGCACACACTGTTGGCTCATATTGAACCTTTCAGCAATGAACAACACCAAGTCCTTCTCCTCAGGGCTGTTGTTAACCCATTCTCTGTCCAGCCTGTATTTGTGCATGGGATTGCTCTGATCACGTGTGGGACCTTGCACTGGGCCTTGTTGATCTTCACATGGTTTGCATGGGCCCACTTCTCACGCCTGTCAAGGTCTCTGGATGGCATGCCTTCCCTCCAGCCTGTTGACCACACCGTGTTCATATGTTAACCCACAAGCTGATGTAGGAGCACACAGCAGACTCCCCGTTCTTCATTCAGCTTAGTTTTACACAAGGCAGCTTGAGTTCAACAGAATTGCTTCACCAGCCCGCAGGCAGAATTAGGCTCTCAATATTGTATGTAGAGTTTGCTGGAAATTTTTCACCTGAAAAGATTTTCAATAAAAACTGCAAGCATTATTGACAAAAATGTTTGTGATTATAAACTACATTATGAACTGCCTCTTGAAATGATTTGTTTATTTGTTTCTGCTGGTGTCTGTCCAGCTGGCTAGAGAAAAATAAGTGTCTTCCAGATTTTCTTTTTTTTTTTTTGTTTAGAAAAAATGTGCATTTCTCATTGCTTGAAAAGAGCTCTAATTTCTATGTATACATGAAAGAAAGAGAAGAATTGTTCCACTAACTTGTTCCCTTAAGCAGAAAAGTCTGTCCATATGTGTTGTTTCTTATGGCTCTTAGCCATTTTTCATCATATTTTGACCATTTACATCCTTTCTCCACCAACTCCATAGCCCTGTGCCATTTGCAGAACACTTGCAGGTGCTGTTTTTCACTGACATTCCCCAGGCTGCTCCCACACCAGGGTGACTGCTTAATGCAGGATGCTGGCAGGGCTCCACTTGGGGCCCTTGCCAAGATTTCCCCCCTCTCACTGTAGATATATGAATGAGTGCAAAATAAACTCAGCAGAAATTTGTATTCAGGTTTACAAGGACTGAACACAGAGTTTTGATGGACTGACCAAGCTTATCAAAAGTTTTCACTTTCGATCCTGGGTAGAAGGTTGTCACAGTTTACTCTAAGTAAAAGCTGCATACAGTTAGTGAAAGCCGTAGGAGCAGTTCAACTGCACTGCTAGGTTCAGAGCATGAAAGATCATATATCACTGTAACCTGCCTAACCTTCCCTGTACTAAATGACAAACTGCTGGAAATAGCCTTTGGGTCAGGTCTCACATTCACTAAAATACTTGTCCTTCAGCTGAGGACTCTGTTGAACTCATCTATCATTCAGCATCTTAAATCACACAGACTTGCATAAATGCTAAATACTAATTAAGATTTTTAAAAATTAGTGAAAGATAAAGCCCATGAAACAGGTCAGATCAAGGCTTAATTATATTTAGAATTTATCTTCTTAGGTGACCTTAGGAAGATATAAGACTGCAATTTTCTAGGATTTTATTAGGTTGCTACTGTATTTCATGTCACAACTCATATCACCCACAGAAGCCATTCAGACTACAGCTTGTGCTCCTTCAGAAATGAATTTCCAGTTGAACACTTCAAGAAGCAGGACGTGGTACCGTGGCTGAGCTCACAGGGGCTTGGCTGCTGCTAAGATTTTCAGATTTTCCTTACATAGTTTGATTAATGGATCTCAATGAGCAGTTCTTAAAATGTTTTATTTCACTTACAGGGCATCATTTGCTGGGAAAATGTTGTTATTTGAAACATTTCAAGGACCAATATAAAAAGGCATTTTGGAATAAAGCAGGAATTGTAAGTGGTGGCTCATGCAGTTAGGTGCACAACAAAGTTAGTAGTTATTACTTAAGCACTCCTCCATGCATGCTAAACGCTTTCTGAGCAGTGTTTCTGCCCTGAGAAGCAAACACGGGGAGACAGCTAAGTAGTCAGCAGACACTGAAAAAAGGAAAACGAGAGACAATTCATGTATCAAATCAGTCAATTCCCTGTGAGTAGCATGGTAAAAGTGTTGGGGTTTTTCATGTGGCAGAAGGCAGGGAAGTAGCAGATATGCTCAGAGAGGTCAGGTAGTGAATATAGAACTTTTAGGTGATGGAGAAGCTGACAAATCAGCTGTTTAGATGTGGATTGAATTGCACCAGGTTTTTCAGAACTGAGTAACCTGACTTTGTGTAGGGCACGTGGTATAAATAATGAAAAAGAAAAGGAAACATGGTACTGAGTCATATGTTTTGAGATAAGATATGAGTTGCTGGCAGTGAGACGCAGGACCTATTCTGAGCACAGCTGCAGAGAAGAGGACTCTCAGACAAGAGAGGTGACAAGGGAGGGGAGGAGATATGGTGCAGGAGGTCAGGAGGAGTTGCATACACATGACAAGCACTTTTCTTCTGCATTTCAAAATATGATGCTAGCACAGACAATATATTTGAAAATAACAATATAAATGAGTTTGGTCCAGCCCCCTCCCCACTCCTAGAAATCAGACGCAAAGGGCATCACACACTACCTCAATTTCCTGTTTGTTTTATTCCCTTCTGTACCTGGGCTGCTGCAAGTGTGTTATTACACTGGTCTCCAAGTCTAATTCAACAGCTCCCGATGCAGAGGTGTAATCCCCTTTGTCACCTGAGCTATGGCACATGCTGTCTATGGTAGTGAGCAGTTGTGGGGTAGTCCCTAGGAAACTATTACCAGGAATTTAAAGAAGGTCCAAAGCTGCTTTGAGTTACACTCCAACTATGATTAATGCAGGAACATAGTGCAAACTGAGCTTCTATAAACCACAGGGCAGTGTTACGTAAGGCAAGGAAGGAAAGAGCCTGGGGTAATTTTTTCCCTCTATTGTTTAAGAAGTCACAATATATCTGCAGTTTTTAAAATGACATTTAAAAGGAATTCAGACTGAATTGTGATTCTTAGGTGTTTGATATGTCTTCTGATTAGTCTTTGTTGGAATTATCTGTACTGCAGAATAATTATCTATGCACAATTCCTTGTATTAGCATTATAATCTAATCACATCTAAGTAGCTTTCTGTATGGCCTTATTAATTGGTTCTGTAATAGCCTTGGTGTAAAAACAGTAACCTGAAGTGATTAGTCATTCATTATTTTCCCTGTCCCCGAGTCAGAAGAAAAGAGACGAGCTAACTCCATACCACTACCCAGTCTTTTCCAGAAGCAGCTAGAAGTAACAGAAGTCGCTTTTACAGGGCAGAAAATCACTTCAATTCTTTCCCCAAATGACTGCACAAAATTCAATGTGGAGCTACTGCAATACCTTCATTGAAACTGCTGTGGGTTTATTTGCATTGGAGAGAGAATTCATGTAATTTTATGCAATTCAAAGCCTTATTTAACAGAAAGGGGAAAAATATTCTTTTATGTCCAGCAGTATCCTATTGACAGGAAGTATTTTTCACTAGATTAATAAATATTAAAGGTCAAAAACCATACTAACCAAACAGCATAAATGAAAATAACACACAGTATTTTTAACATGTAGTTAACTACCCTGGCTTATATTTTGGAGTAAGATAAACTGGCATGGTCTTATAAAATTAAAAGCATTATGGCTAAACAGCTAATTCTGGATCTTGAGCCAGAAAAAAATGACTATATGTAATATATACTGTTTCATATTCTTAAGTTTATATATAACTTTAGAAGTCTGTATAATATGTAATTATATTCAATTCACAAAAAATGTATCAGTATCATATAAACACTCATGACAATATTTCATATTATATATCATTTGCACACCTTGTGACAATATTGTTTTATCTGGAGCATTTTTAAAGGTATGGCTGACCACTATTAAAGGTTAATATTATTAAAGGTCTAGATGTCACTATTTAATTTACTACTACTCTATCCCAGCTAAAACCAGCACACCATTTCACTCAGTACAACAGATATTTTTATGTTAATCACTGAACATAGCTAGAGAAAATTCCTAACTTGAACAGTATGGATCTAATTAGATTAGATGAAAAAAAAAGAAATATTTTAGGATACAGTACTTAGGCACAGATACTCTTAATCACTTCCCCAATCACTTGACAATCATTAGGTGGAGGGGAAACTGGAGTTGGATGTCCTGAGTCCTAATGAAATATCTTAAATTCAATGACCATCCTTCCCTGCTAATGTCCATCCTGTTCTGTTATTCCCCTTTTTATCTTATTTTACACAGTGCTGTACTTCCTTTTCCAGCCAGAGGATATAATGTTCAAAGATAATATTGGTGCCAGAAGATAAAACTTACATTAACAAGCTGATGATGTCAGGTGCAGTTACCAATTTATTTATTCAAAACTGCAGATCTGTCAACAGAAAACTAAAAGGGAACTTACATTTCCCTGTGTCATCCCTAAAAGATGTAACAACTAAGCCAAGGGCATCAAGTTAAACTGAAGTTACAGAAAGGATAAAGAGCTACTGCTCAACAACTTCACAGCCTGTGCTCTGCAGATTTGTCTCCTATGGTGTCCCTCCCAATGATCTGCTCTGTCTTCCCTGTCCTGTTGGTCTCTGGGTTGTGCACTGAAGAGGTACCCTCAGGCAACAGGACCAAGGAAGAGACTTTATACAGTGTTCTCCTTTGCCCAGAAGAGCACCACCACAACCTTTTCACAGTCATGCCCTGTTGAATAGTTGCCTTCTGACATTAGATTTACTTGGACTCAGCATGGTCAGAGAGAGTATCTAGTTAGGTCCCAAAAATCATGATATTGATGAAATTCTTGAAAAAAAATGGCTTTCTATCAGCCTTTAACCTAGGTTTTGGACAATACTTCAATAAAGTTTGCAAGCTATTCTCCATGGCCATTAAAGCTGCTTAATTGGCTGCTCATACATTGAGTGGGTTTCATTTATTTAGTTTCTCCTCTTCAATCACATGGATCTGGAAAATGAAGCTTCATAAAAATAATAAATCTGGAATATTATCAAATGCATAGTTAGAAGGTGAAGGTGGGATACAGAGAGAAGAAACAGCCCTTACTGAGAGCAACAGAAATTTTATGCTTATAAGGGCAGCAGATATAATTCAAATGGAGATGTACCTTCAAGAATACCTTTTTTTTCTGCAGAATTTAGGAGAGAAAGATCCAACTATGTTTTACCCAAATATCATTTATCTGTTCCATCCAAATGGTCACAATACTAACAGATCAGAATAAGGTTTACACATCCGTTTATTAAAACACCTTTTTATTTCCCTTGTCTGCACAACTTTTGTCATTTCAACTAGTAACATTTAGCATTTTTTAAAGCTAGAGCTTACAGCATGCAAATTTTTCACTGTGATTTAGATGTCCAATTAGTGTAAGCACATGTAGTGTCAGAAAGTACAGGGGAAATTAGTTACAAGGAGGGGGCAGAAGAAAAAAGGCGAGCAGTGAGTGTGAACCTGAAGACTGATACGAGAAAACAGAATACCTGTCGTCATTGTGTTAGCAAAGGCAAGACTCTGCTATATTATTTTCCAGTAAGATATGTATTTTTAAAGATGTACCATTTGAAATTACATGAGAGATGAAGAGGAAAATAGCACAGACTGAAATATTTGAGCAGGAATTCAGCAGAGCTATTCACTTAAAACTAAATGTAAAAGCCCTTTCCTTATGTTTCTAACTACTGCTACCTGTTAAAAATGTTATTAAATATTCAGATTAAATGATACAAGGTGTCTCCATAATTCAATAGAAGCAGATATAATTTTCCAAGCAAGTATTTTTAAAGCTATAAAAATCTTTCTTTACATATGTGTGTATATATAAGTACATATATCCCTTTATGATATCCCTTCTTTTCATAGAGGAACAACTCTGGGAATTTGACCCATTACAAATCCCTAGCCCCACCTTCCAACCACACACTAGTTTATCAAAACATGTTTCCTTTATAAAACTGTCTTCTGAAAATTAAATACTACATTGTGCATTGGCATATATGTGACTGTCTGCTCCAGTTGCCTTTGAGGTGGGCTTCAAGGCAAGCATAATGGGGGACTCACTGAGATCCTGACTATAGTGGGATGGATGAGCATTTGTTCTCACAGAGAGGGACAGAGCCTTAAAGAACACATAAATAAAAGGACAGTAGAAACTGGCTATCTGATTTATCTACAGCAAATTTCCAAATTCTGTCCCCAGTTGCAAATTCAGGAGCTGGGGAAAACAGAAATGGTGGACAGTATTACAGAAAAACAGCCTGTTAAGTCTAGAGGAGTTGCTTTCCTTGCAAGAAGTAAAAGAAAGCAGCACCCTTGGGCACTGGGGGAAAAGTGAAGCACAAAGCTAGAGAGTCCAGGGTGCTGCCTGTGGAGCTCCCTCCACTGGCTCAGAGTGCTCTTGCTCTGCTCTTGATAAAGGCTGTTGAGAGCAGTGGGTGCTGCTGATGTACAGTGCTGGCAGTGCCATAACTCTGCAGCTGAAGCGCTTCTCGGTGCTCACTCATTCAGCCTCGACTCAGCAGCCTCTGCAGCTGTTTATCCTGATGGCCCCACACACCTCAGTCCCTTCTACATGTATCTGGTAGCTTGGTAGCTTCTAGATAAGTTTGCAAGGTTTAATACCAATATGAAGGGAATAATGCCTCATTTGTATCCTTCTACAGACAAGGACCATGTTTTCTACAACCAGGCTACATTCACAGACCTCTGTAAATAGCTAATTGTAATATCAACTACCAAAAAAATCTTTGTCTAAAATGGTCAATGGCTGCATGAACAGTGATAATTGCAGGTACCACAGCAGTTGTACAAGCACTAGGGTATATAAAATAAAACAGCTGCTTTACATGCACCTTACTTTTAAAAATGATCCATCTCTGGACTGAGACAGTGACAAGAAGGTAAGAACAACAGGTAGTTCTCACACTACTGTACATTCCTCAGAAACAGGTGGGTAAAGCTTCTGTCCAGAGCTATTCAAAACCAAATAGAACACTTAATAAAAAAGTGATTGTTAGGAGAAAGCCTGCATGGGAAAAACACAAACTAACACATCACTTTAATCTTTCCCTCTTAGAGAATAGCTCAGTAATTGAATAAAAATTATCCCTGATTTTAACAAATGTATTTCCTATAGGAACATATTTGATAATCCTCAACGAGTGTGTTTCTAGGCTTGGTAAACACAGGAGAATTTTTATTTTATGAAGCAGTAGTACTGCAAAACCATCACCTTGTTTTTTCAAAAGGATCTGGTTTATGTATATTTATGTTTACCTGACTAATATAAATATCTGATGTACATAGACCAAGCAACCATCTGTGCAAAAGTTAGTGGCAGGCAACACAATGCAAGTCTTCCACTAAATCAGTGCCAAAAAGTGATAAAACAAGTCTTGTACTTATTAATTGTGGTGTAACTTCGTCAGGCAAGAAATGGGTGGAGAGGTAGATGGAGAGTTCATTTCTTTTTCTGCCTCTCATCTGCCCCAGAACCTAGATAATCTGATTTCAGTAAAGGTCCAAGATTTTTAGCACATTGGGAGATTTTTAGCATAACAATATTGTGGGAATGCTTATCTCCAGCATATGAGGCTTCCTATCTCAGTATAGTCCTTTTCCTTCCCACCCCTCTCCCAGGACCTGCCCACCTCCAATACTGCTGCTCAAATACCAGATTTGCTGGGGAGAGAAAAGAAAGCTTCTGGCTGAAAAGAACTGATTTGCAGCATCCCAGCCTGGCAAGGAAGCCTTGAAAGGAATGAAGCCAGGTCTGCCATGGGAGCAAGCAGCACATGGGACCACTGAGCTATATGGAACAGAACAGCCTCAGGCACACAAGTACCACTGACTGCACCCGCACCAGTAAGACAGTGCCACACACGGGCTCAAACACTATCCTGCGGTTGTTCGCTAGTGGCTAGTGTGCTCTCCGACATGCACTTGGGTTCATGCCAGCTATCACTCCCTAAACCAATGCTCCTGCACCATTCAATAGGGTGTAAGCAATATAGATGAGATTACTCTTATTTAAAAAGTTTTTCCTGTCTGGGTGCAATCTGCTTCTAAGGCCAATGTGCAGGCTACGGACTGCTTTATTTGATAGTCCAAATGTAGTGATAGATACCACAATAGTGACAACACTTCATGTCTTTAACATCTTTTGGTACCATGTATGTTCAGCCTTGTAGTGCTACTACATGATGGAATATCTGTTTTTAATGAAGGAATTGTGCATCCATCCACATGTGTGGCTGTGTGTATGACTGCTATGGATGTGCTGGGAGAAATGCTCATGCTAGGACAAGAAAGCATGAGCATTTTATAGTAGAAAATCCATCTCTCTAATCTTGTATCTCTAGAAAGCTATTTAAAAAGTTTTTTAGTGCTATAAAGATGCAATATTTTGCTCGCTAATTCTTAGGACTATTTGTGGCAGGAAAAGTACTCTTCAAATCTCTTAGTCGTAAGAAGCATGAGGGAAGTAAAGCCATTGGTATCAGTGCCTGGATTCTGAAGAGATGCCATTGCAGTTTTGTCACAATTCTACAGAGACCTATTCATCAGCATCAGATTTTTCATTGTTCCAAACCAATCCAGAATTCAGTTAATTTTGTGTCTTTTAAAAACTTCCTTTCTGCTGAAAAGCAGGTTAAAATATTAGCTTGAATTGTTCCGCTTATAGATATTTACGTTGCTGGATAGCCATGCCTGTTATCCTTATTTTGCTTTGTAAATTTCACTTGAGATAAAAGGACATAGATATCTCAGCAGACAAAGGGTATGCAACATTCATTTTTACCTTTGCATCTACTTAATTATTTATGTCCCTACCTGTAACACTCATGCTTGCCATCACTTGTCCGGGCCAGGTTTATAAATATAAATAGGCAGGCACTTGCTTGGATTTTCAAAAGCAAATCTCTTTTGTCTGCCTTTTCCATGCACAAGGCAGCAATGTCTCAGCAAAGGGCCACTCTGCTCACAGGTGGAAGAAGGGGATGCTGCTGATAGCAGGCCTCCTGCTAGGCTCCTGCAAGCTTGCACCTCCGAGCAGCAAAGGACAGCAGCCTTTCTCCAGCTCCAGGACACTATGTGTCAAACACAGCTTGTTGGTATCTGTGACCGACCCTGATACATGGAGCCACAAAGCAGGGAAGGAGCTGTAACACAGTTGTCTGAAAGGGTGGCGTGCCATCCTGGCTGGAGAGGAACAAGTGTCTGACATCAGTGATGGCAACCAGACACTCAGGCGAGTACAACTGTCAAATGTCCAAAATTGCCGAAGCCTTAGAGTGCCCATGGCTTCACACAAAATACTCCTGTTTCTAACACCAACATAACATAACATAGTCAACTGCAAAATTTTGAAAGGTGAGATTTGTTTAATAATAGTAAAGAAAGGAAAAAGAGGATGGTCCCCCAACACTTTTCTTCTGTCTGTGTCTTGATTGCCTTTGGATTCTATGGTCTCAGGATCGGAGTTGTTGGAATTCTGAACTTCAGAGAGAAGAGACTAGAGAACAAGTCATGAGCAGGATCTTGTCCTAGGTTTTCTAATGTTTCTGCTGAGGCCAGAAGTGTTCAGCTCTGTGGAGGTTTCGGTTCAATCCACATTCAGGTTTGTACTGTGATCACATTGGTTAAGATAAGGTGATTTTTTTTTTCAATTGCATTTTGCCATTAATGAATGCAAAACCTGATCTAATTAATAACCAGTGTGTTGCAAGCCCCAACTGACTCAGGAATAAATGATTAGCCAATGGATCTTGCTGTCAAAAGAAATGATTGAGGACATGAACCGAATAGGATTAAATACATTTGACATCAGAATTTTAAAACATATATGCAGAAATGTGCCATATACTGAGCAGAACCCAATCAGTGACTGAGAGTGTTAGGAACTAACTTCCCCATTAAGCTGGTTCTTCTACAAATCTACACTTTGATTATATTTCATTATGTTGTTTTTCATTCATTTTGTACCATTTTGTCCCAGGGAGAGGAAGAAGGAGTATAAAGGAAAAATCCAGCAGACTTTGGACTTCATTGGAAGCTGTTAAGAATAACTTGCTCAGATTCCCTCAGTGAATAATAGTACTGAGAATAGGGGTCCAACCCTGCATACCTAGGGGCAGCAAAGCCAGTGCTGTGTCAGGCACACCCTGTGAAGGGGCAATGGCATTAGGGAACAGGAGGTACCAAAGGCAGGTTTTATCAGGCAGTTTGGATGCTAAATTGGGGTGGTGGTGGCAGCTTGGGCTGACCTTTCCAACCTGCGCACAACACAGTCCTACCCTGACCACAGAAAGAGGACAACTAACTAGGCATGCTGTCAGTCTGACTTCATCCGGTAATATCCCTTTTCCTAACAGCAATTTCTGGGATTTTAAACAATGTAATCAATTTTGATAATCCTAATTCATGTGCACCTCTACAGATTTGTTGCTTAATAACTATGAAGCTTCTGTGCATGTAAACAGGTGTAAAAAACCCAAATGACTAAGAAAACCAACTGATGTAAATTTTTTTGTGTTACATCATCCTTTAATCTTTCATTTCAGCAAATGTAATATGAAAGAACCAGACAATCTATAGTGGAGTATTGTATTGGAAATCAGCCTAAGTACAACATTGGGTCTGGTCATTTCCAAATGTTGTGCCAAATACATGTGTTAAATGTTTTACGCTGAATGGCAACTCATTCCAAGAGTTGTGGCACACACAGAAATCATCTGCCTCCGTGAACAATCATAAGTCATTAAAAAAATTGAATGCTTGAATACTGGAAATAAGTCCGGAATTGTAACCCCAAGAGAGAATTTTCTTTTGCAGATCGCATGCCAGGCTTTCTCTGAATTATTATCACAGATGGTGAAAAATTCCCATGGCCTATCCTCATGTTCTCTTTCAATCCAAATGGAGTCCTTTGTGAAATACCAGCATGACTGCATATGTTTGAACTCTGACTGTCCACTTAAACGTATGCTGCACTTCAGTGGTGTGGTCTCGGAGAGAGAGTGTTAAGCTCTGTTTCAGGAGGTTTAAAACAATTTATTTTCACCCCAAGGCCACTGAAACCTTGCCTACTATTATCTCTGTTAGACTACACAGCTAAACTAGAACAGCCAGAGCTGAAACACAGTCCATTATGCTGTGCTTAATCCAATAGATTTACAAGCTTTAAAAAGACAATTCCAGCCTCACCTTGTCCTCTACACCCAGCTCCATGAACCCTTCACTTCCCTCAGCTCTCTCTAGTGATCTTTCAGCTGCAGAGCCAGTGGGATCTCTTGTTGATCCAGTGGTAAATGATGTGTGGCTGGCTCTGTGATCTCTTGGTCATTGGTCTGATGTATGACCTCAGACAAGGTGCTTCAACTCCTTCCCTCCCACTTACACCTCTATAAAATGGGGAAATCATAGGGGTGAGGTCCCTGCAATTAGTTTCTATCCTGGTGAAAGATCTTCAATAGTAGTCTATTTCTCAGTAATTAGGGTGAGCTTATTTAGCTGACAGGAAAGCCAAATTTAAAATTACTTAGGTCATCTTACTTCTTAGACCTCATATTTTCTTACGTTTGCATCAACAGCTATATAATGCCCATTTGTTACTTGGCACAATAGGTATTCAGAATGAATTTTGAAACTATATAGTATCAGAGATCTATAAAAGAAATCACAGGAGCTGAGTATTCTTACAGTGGGTGTGAAATTTTATATCTGCTATAAATTTGAGGATTAAAATTCTGCTCACATTTTGCAGCTAAGGAGCTGGTTAATTTCAGAAGAGGTGTGGGGGGAGCTGAGCAAAGTGAGTGCAACCTTTCTGGCATGGCTGATGTTTGTCACTTGATAGGGGCAGAGCTGACTGCCCAGCAGTCCTGCCCTCATCCCTCACCATCCCACTGCTGTTATGGTGCGGGCCACTATGGCTGTGCACTGCCTGCATTTGTAACCCCTGCCCATTGCCCTGCACAGGAGTAATTTACCTCAGCTTCTGTCGGTAGAGAAGTATAAAACAGCTGGAATGTACTTATGAACTTGGCATCTAATGGGCTTTTTGGTGAGTAGTGATACAAACCTTATGTATCTGGTACTGGTACATGGTGTACAAGCCGTATTGAATGGGTCTGTTCCACAGGAAATATGATTTTACACTTCCTAATTAAGCAATTAATTTGAGTTTTGCCTACTATTTTGCAAATGTCAGGGGACAAAGTTGACAACAAGTGCATGCTGTATTTGGATCAGGAACTGAGGGCTAAAAAATTGTGCAAAACTGATAGTATGCAAACTTAATTTCCAGTTTTATATTTGGATGCATTTGAATAGATAATTAATTTTACTTTTTTCTTCACTTATTTGATATAACATGGTTTGAATCCCCCCAACAGAGTAAGAATACAGATTTAAAGAAAGTCTGGGTTGATTGATATCTAGGAGTGTCCTTGAAAACCCTTCTTTATTCCTATTATGACTCTGTTCTTTTTCACTGGAAAACCTATGTTGTCCTGTAACTATAAACTCCTAAGAGACAAATGGCAAGAAAACTTGGATAATTAAATAAAAATTTATTTGTATGGTCTGAGACTGACAGCTGTTTCATACAGTTTGGGCCAGTCTATGGAAATTTTGGTAAATTAATAACCAGCAAAATATGGTCCAAGTAAAATATGCTCAGTGTATTCTATCCAAATGATACTATTTTTCTCCACTGAAAGCAGAGTCTTGAATAAAACTTGGTTCATTCACAGAAAAGAAACCAATGCTTTTGCTTAGTAAAGTGATAACAAACTTGTTTAGTATAGGCATGTACTCACTTACCATATATGATTTTATTACTACATGTATCTATGTATGTAGATAATTAGAGGTCTAATCCAGAAGAAAACAGAGAGGGAGTCTCAACATTGTGCCAGGTATAGCTGCAGTTCTGCATCGCTGAGGAATCCACTTCATTTATGGAGAATCCCCAGGAAAGCAATGAAGGAAGTCAACAAGCTGCTTTACACAAATGGAAAGACTCTGGTCATGCATATCTAAAATGTGCCATTGAAAAAATGTGATTGCCCATTTTCTGCTGTGTTGGACTTCACATGGAGTCTACTTCTAGCAAAGAACATTTCTAAGGTATTGCATGCAATAAATGAATCCTCTAGGCTCTTGTTTTCAGTGTTGCATGCACTTCTTTAGTGCGAAAGCTTCTGTGGCGGCTTCATGACCTAAAAAATCTCTGAGGTGAGGTGCTGAGACTCTAGGAAATGAAACTGGTAATGTTGTACCTTTGGGCAACTGTACTCCTGTTTTTCTATATTCAAAAATCAATGTATGATAAAGATGTGGTTTTAGAAGGCCGACTGTATGCAAGTGGCTATTAAAATGGTATTAATAGTATCTTAGGCAAATTGGCATTTGTTGAGCATATGGGTAGTATTATTAGCATGACTTATGCCTACCATTTGAGTAACAGTCATCAGTATATCTGAAACAGAAGGTGACTGCTTCATGGGTCAGTTATCTTTTGAAATCTGTAGAGAGTTGAATTGAAACTAAATAGTTACTGAACCCAGTGCAATTTGGAGAAATTACCTTGTCCCTACATCTCCCATGTAAACCTGAGACTGAAGGAAATGCTGCAGGTGACTGAGGAAGCTTATTCAACAAAAAACAACTCAGGTGATGCAGATGCCTTCATCATGCAAATAAAAACATGTTAACAGCAGCACACCTGCAGTGTGATAAAGTGCTTGGTGTGTATGCTGCAGCAGCTCCACAAGCTGTGTGCTGGGTGTTTTGAAACTAAATCTTTCTTCCTCCTATTGACTTCTTGCCCTCTGGTACATTGAGTTGGCTGCTTGAGACACTTTCACTAAGTACAAAGTCAATTGACTGTAAGTGGTGATGAAGAAAACGTCGTGTGATTAATATTACAGTTCAAGCGCTTCTGATAAGTCACAGAAAGAGCAGTCAAATAAACTCAACTTCATTTCGAAGAATCACACACTGTTAATGGCGGAGTCTGCCTGGAGCCCAAAGGGAAAAACAAACCACTTGAGTTAAATCTCTCTTCTTTTACATAGAACAAACTAGTTGAGCAGTGTTAAAAGCCGCTTATTGATCTGTGCCCAGACTGAAAGCCATGCAGTGATGTAAATGAAAATGTGTCAAGAGTCAATATTGATTTTTTTTTCTTTTTCTTCTTCTCTTTTTTTAAAGTAAGGCCACTCCCCTTGGGAAATACTGTTAGCTATACTGCTAGGCTTGTCAGTGAGTGAAGTAAGACCTTTTTTCCACAAGACTACATATGTCCAGACATCAAATTTCCTTCTTTTACTGAGATAATATGGACGGCATGCTGAGAGCAGCTATATTGACAGCATTTCTTTTTTGAGAAAATTATCAGGTGAAGAAGAAGAAATGGCAAAGAGGAGAAATCAAATGTTAGAGAAGATAAATTTTCCAGGCTGAGCTTGCAGTCTAGTACTTGCAGAGTAAATTCAATTTTAAAAAAAATCTTTGCTTGCAATAAATTTGTGTAACAATATAAATTATACTCAGCAAGAGCAAAGGACACGAGAAAGGGTAGAAATGAAGTCCTGCTGCCCTTAGGGAGGTGTGCACTCAGCTGGAGTAGACCTGGCAAGAGTTTCCCTTCGGAATGATGGAGGTCACTGCAAGATCTACAAGAGTCTCTCTTTTGAGTGAAGGCTAGCAGAAGAGTGACCCATGAAGGGTAATTCAAATATTATTTCTTGCATTTGCATTATGCTCAGGTAGAGATATACAAAGTAGTTTAGCAGATGCCTCTTTTTTTTTCCTGAAGAATCAGATGCAAACTGCAATAACCACTGTTCTCAAAATCGATGTTACAGCTTTTTCTATTAGACGACAAACTGCAACTAGGCTCTTTTGATCAAAATTTCTACCTTGTTGCATCTTAGCAAGTAATTTTCTTCCAGGTCTTTGACAAAGACTCCTCCTCTGTAGCCAAAATAAGCTCTTAACAATCTCTGCCATCAAATTTGGCAACTAATTGTCTACACCTCAGTTAGACGTGACAAGAAGATGTGGCAGGCAGCCCACTGTAGTTCAGATCTTCTGAGAATGAACCAAGGCCCACAAGGAGGGTTGTATTTAGTGTGGAGACAGCCTTGTGAGAGATGCTTTAGAGTGGGTAGAGTACCTAGCAAGACCAGA
>VZRW01005337.1:0-19221 GCA_013398125.1 Aegotheles bennettii
TTTCCTAACCATCGGGATGCTCAAATTCTGAGCTTGGAAAAAGTGGTCCTTGAATGGTGANTCTTGGGCCCCTTTACCATCTAGTATCCTGTCCCATGGGATCTCCCCTAGCAAGTGCTTGAAGAGGTCCAAGTTGGCCCTGCTGAAGTCCAGGGTTGAGATCCTGCTAGATATTCTGTTCCTACCGCACAAGATCCTGAACTCCACCATTTTGTTGTCACTGCAGTCAAGTCTCCCCTCGACCATCACCACTTCAACTAGACCCTCTTTGTTAGTGAGTATAAGATCCAGCAGCGCTCGTCTCCTAGTTGGTATATCTACCATTTACATGTAGAAGTTATCATCGATGCATTGGAGGAACCTTCTGGACTGAGAATGGCTGGCTGAGTGGGCCTTCAAGCAAATGTCTGGGTAGTTAAAATCCCCCATGAGGACCAAGGCCTGTAACTGTGAGGCTGCTGTCAGCTGCCTGTAGAAGGCCTCATCAACTTCCTCATCTTGATCAGGTGGCCTGTAATAGACCCCCACAGCAGTATCACCCATGCCAGCCTGACCCTTAATTCACACCCACAAACTCTCAACTCACTCATCATCCACCCCAGGATAGAACTCAATACATTCCAGTTGCTCTCTCACATAAAGAGCCACTCCACCACCTCAGCTTGTTGACCTCTTTCCTAAAAAGGACATAACCATCCATGACCACGTTCCAGTCATGTGAGCTGTCCCACCATGTCTCAGTAATGGCCACCAGATCATACCCCCCTGACTGCACACACATTTCTAACTCTTGTTTATTACCCACACTGTGTGCATTGGTGCACAGGCATTTCAGGGAACGAGCTGAGCATGCTGACCGTGCCCTAAGGGGGTGGGAGGCCTTGTGGTCTTCATTAGTACTAAAACACTGCCCTGACAGTGCAACCCAAGTTAAAACCCCCTCCTCCCTCAAATCTAGTTTAAAGCCCTACAAATGAGAGCTGCTAACTCTTGCCCTATAACACTTTCCCCCCTGGTAGTTAGGCCTTTCCCACATTTTACCATCAGGCCTGGTGTCTTATAGAACCAGTTACAATCAAAGAACCCAAAGCCCTGCCTGCAGCTCCAGCTTCAGAGGCAGGTGTTTATGGACTGGATCCTATCCCATTCCACATCATCACCTACAAGTGGAAGGAGGGAAGAGAAGATAACTTGCACCCCAAACAAGTTCCTTGTTTAGAGGTAGGAGAAATTAAATCTCTGATACTCCTCCCTCACCTCAAGTCAGACATCTCAAAGCATGAAAAGAGACTGCATCCATGAGCTGCAAAATATTATCTTGGATGAGTATAAATCAGTGCTGTCAGGTAAAAGTAAGGACTGTGCCTCTTTGATAAACAGACAGAGAAAAAATCAGAAAGCTTTTACAAACATCCTTAAGATTTTACTACATAAACTAAATTTGTAAATTAGCTAACCTTTTGCCATGGTAGGGTACAAACCTAAATAATAAGGTTCAGAAGAAGGGAAAAAAAGTAAGACATGTAATTGTGGAAAGGATATGTGGGAAATAAGATTTGCATAAAAATGTTGAGTTCATGAACAGAAAAAAATAAATCTGATTTCTAAAGTGAAGTCTCAACTGAAAGGACAAGTCAGAAAGTGAAGATTCACACATACTCCAAAACGAATCTACTGTAGTAATACACTCTAAACATAACAGGCATCAGCTTGCATATATTCTTGGACAATCTTCCATGACTGAGAATTACATCTTTCTGAATCATCCTCAGCACTATGGCTACTGTGCACTTATGAAAGGAAAAATATATTCAGTGAACAGTATGAAGCTGACTTTGTCTGCTGAAACAAGCTACAGTGTTGGTTTGATAAAGAGGAAAATACATAAGGGACGTTGATGCTAGTATATCATAATGAAGCATGTGTGAGTCAGAGAAGTTGAATCCTTACAATGCACATACCAGATTATTCTCTAATGTCTGCAGTGAAAAGTATTAATCAAGTCAGCCTGAGACAAGCCCAGATTTTTTTTTTTTCCATGAAAGGAGTTCAATTGGAGAATTATGTCCAAAATTTTAAAACTGAATATTACTGAATGAATACCACAGCTATGCTCAGGGAACCTCTACAAGAGCAAACTCCTTAGGATACCCCAGCTGTATTTTGTTCACTCCTCATTTTGGTAAACACTACTAGACATAAGTAGAAATAAAAGGCAGCCAGAAAACTATCATCTTGACCTCTCTAAAAGGGGAGTGAATAGAGCCTCTGAATGCCCACTCCAAATGTCAACATCAGTCATCTTGTTTCCAGAATTCTCTGCATCCCTACTCTTATGCTAACTTATTCTCTTATCTTGGAAAATGCCCACCTTTTTTAATTTCTAATTCCTTTCTATGTAATAATCTTAGGAAATAACTTCTCACATAATTACCCACTATTCAATTAATGATCTGAATGTCTTACCTTTCCTGGTTTTCACCAGAGAAGACAGGCATAAAATTGGTCCTACACAGACCAGACCATACTGGGAGACTGCGCCTAATACTTGTAAACTGCTGTGAATGTGAAAAAAATGTTGTTGAAAGTAACATATGATGAACATGGTCCTGTGCCTATTACATATAAAGGCAAAATTACCATTTACTTCAAAGACACAGAAGTTCTATTTCTCATTACCACCACCAATTTAAAGATAAATTCTGCCAACTTTACTAACATGGAAAGGTGGAGGGGAGGGGCCTCAGTTACTACTGGCTAAGCAAAGCAAAATCCACACTGTATGTTTAAAATAAATGCACTTTCACTGTGATTATGTCCCATTTTCATTCATTTCCCATTAATATTCTAGTGAGCAGTTTTCACAAGAAACACCATAAATTCAGCACACATTGTAAATTATTTGCAGAACACAGATCTCTTAATCACACTCTTGATTGTTCACATCATAATTTACATGTTTGTGATAAATGTGATTACTTTTTTAGTCTGCCTGTGGCATGAAGACTCAGCGTGCATTATGATAAACAGGTATTTCCCCACAGTTTTATTAGTAAAAAGAAAATATGTGTCTAAAAATAAAAAATTTTATCTAACAATAGGTAAATAAAGAAAAATTACAAAATCCACTCAGATTAATTAGCAGGTTGATATAAAGAAGCTTCCAGTAGGCTTATCTCAACTTGCTAACTTGTTAAAAGTACAATCAATTCTTCTCCAGGATTGTGCTTGATGTTAACTACCTAGATAACATGTGGTGAGTTCTCAACTTTTTTTTGTTGGTAAAGAAAAAGAATTAAGGGGTCATATGTAATGTTCCAGCATGGAAGAGATTGTTACACAGTTTTCATTGAAAATTTGCTGAAAGTACTGTCTATATTGTTTAGTTTTCAACATCTAACTTTTTGTACCAATTGGGGGGCTGATTCTTAGAGTTAATTGAGACAAAACGAGGTACTTCTTCATAACACATTCCAGAACTTAAGCATTAGAATCTTTGTCTGAAAGAGAGAGAGGAATAGTCTATCTCTTTGAATTTTCTATACCTAGACATATTAGATAGGTATCTTAATTAAGAACCTATGTACAGGTCGTATAAGTATTTCTTCATAGAACAAGTCCAAGCACTTCTTTCTAAGGCTGTTGCTTCCCCTCTTGTTCACCTGGATCACACAAATGGATTGACCAGGGGTCAGTAACCCCTAAGAAAAGTCAAGCAGGTTTCACATAAGCTACTGAGAAAGAGCAGGGAGTTAGCTATAAACTCAATATTGCTGTCCATTAGAGAATCCAAAGAAGTTGTCCACGTTCTTATCATGGGGCAATACTTAGATATTTATACCTATGCTGCATAATAGAATATGCCACAAAGATCTCTGAAGCAATGTCAACCTGATCATATGTACATGATTACAAGACATACTTTTGCTAATAATTTAATTCCATCTCTAAATAAGTGTATCATATTTCACCAAAAATACACTCTCTCTGATTCTTTCATATCTAAAGAGAGAAATCCAAGGTTATTAAATTTGCAAATTTGGGTTATTTCTGCAACATAATAAATGACTGATATATACAGAACACCTGTGTCTGATTAAAGAGTGGGAGAAATGTTGAATGTCATCCTGGCAAAAGCAATACACAGAGGACTAAATGCAGCAAAAACATATACACTTAGGAAAAAAAAAATATATTTAGGAATATGAGAAATGGATAAATGTCCAGACAGATACAATAATGAAAATACTTAAACAAAATGGGATATATTCAAAAGTAGTTCTATAAACTGCTTGAAGATGAGCTGCAGACAAACTGTTATTATCATAAAATAATCTTTGAAATAGTTTAAATAACAAATATATCTGAAAAATCATTGTATGTTACTAGCTAATTCAAAAACAGAGGAAGGGGAGAAATTTAAAAGTATTTCTTAAAAATGGCTTAGTAAGCTGTCATGATTATTAACTAATGTTTTTGAAAACAAATTTCCCATTCTATTTTATGATAGGGAGAAATCTTGTTCTGACTTGCTCATATATGAAACTATCTCGACTGTCCTTCATTAATATCAATGGGATTTGGCATTTTAAATGAAATTTTACCTATTAAGGAGGACTTATCTCCATACGTTCATATATTTGGCTTTATGGTATTATTGCAGTTATGATGGTTTAAGGGGAAGAGAGTGAAGATTTGCAGAAAAAGGCAATTTTTTATTTTATTTTTTTTTTTGTGGACAAACTGATAAAGTTAGAAAACCTAGACAAGTTTTAATGATTAGCATCTTGCTGTAAGGACATTCCATCAGAAAGTCTGTGCATTTTTTCCAGCTATATCAGCATTTTTTTAAGGTGTTTTCTCTCCCTGTAAACCTTTTTTCCACTATAGTTTTAGATTCCACAGGCAGTCAAATTACCATTAACATTAACATGGAGGATTAGCCTTTCACCTTTCCAGACAAATGGGTGTGCAGATTGGTAAGAGTTCTGAAATGGTCATCTTCAGCTCAGCAGTTTAGTGACAGTCTTTTGATGCTTCATCTTTGATTTTTCATGACAAATTGGCAATGACCCAAGTAATTCCATTACTATAGACTTATACACAACAGTCCTCTGAACAAAGTTTGAAGAACATAGAAACTTCCAGCAACAATAGGAACCATTTCCTCTGTGCTAAAGAATTATGTTTTCTCTTCGGTAGAACTGGTGTGTCTTCTTAGTGCTCAACATCAAAAACATGCAAAAAAGTCCAAATTAATTTGCTAGAAAGCAGTGTGAAACTGAATTTAAGTAGGAGCAGTCACCTTGAAATTCCCTTTTGAGTGTCATTAAATAAATAAATAAATAAAAACCACAGCAATTTTATACAGTAGTAAGTTGAGAACAAAAGAAAACAACATAAACCCCCTAATTTTTAACCTGTGACATCCAGTTAAACAATCTATATAGCTATTTGAAGTTGGCTTCCATGGACAACCTAGCCTCTGGGTTTCTGTCTAGCCATATTGCTTGTTAAAGAAATCCTTATCTTTATGTCTAATTTCTCAGTTATATCATTTGAGGCTTGGACATTGCTCTTATCACTCACCACGGGTATTAAAAATAATTAGAGTATTTCCAAGGAAGTCTTAAGAGAAAAATGCCAGACTTGGGGCTAAAGAGGAGTTGTTTGCAAATTGAAGGGATGCAGAATCAAGATAATGAGCAAGGGATTAACCATTTTGTTGTGCAGTATCCCAGAGAGGGTGAGAAGTGCAAGAGAAAGCCGAAGTAATTACATAATAAGTACTGCACTAATTAAAATCGTTATATCATAATTTTTGGACAGGGATTGATTTGGCTGCTACTTTGCACCTGGTGTGTAGTTAAATTTGCATTTTATTGTGCCTTACATTCTGAGTGGAAAAACAAAACAAATAAAAATATGCCAATTTCAAATTCTTTGGAAGATTCATTTCGCAGAGTTCTGTTTCTTCATAGAATCATAGAATCATCGAGGTTGGAAGAGACCTTCAAGATTATCCAGCCCAACTGCCTACCTACATCACCACTAAACCCAGCGCCACATGCATACACCTCTTGAACACCTCCAAGGACAGTGACTCCACCACCTCCCTGGGCAACCTATTCAATATCTAATCACCCTTACCGTGAAAAAAATATTCCTAATGTCCAATCTAAATCTACCCTGCTGCAATTTAAAGCCGTTTCCTCTCATCCTTTCACTATGGGCACAGCAGAAGAGACCAACCCTCGCCTCACTACAACCTCCTTTCAGGGAGTTGCAGAGAGCGATGAGGTCCCCCCCTGAGCCTCCTCTTCTCCAGACTGAACAACCTCAGCTTCCTTGGTCGTTCCCCATAAGACATATTTTCTAGTCCTTTCACCAGCTTTGTTGCCCTTCTCTGGACATGCTTCAGCACCTCAATGTCTTTTTTAAAGTGAGGGGCCCAAAAAACACAGTACTGGAGGTGCACTCTCGCTAGTACAGTGGGACAATCGCTTCCCTGTTCCTGCTGGCCACACTGTTCTTGATGCAGACCAAGATGCCACTGGCCTTCTTGGTCACCTGGGCATACTGCTGGTTTATATCCAGCTGTCTGTCAACCAGCAGCCCCAAGTCCCTTTCTGCTGAGCAGCTTTCCAGCCACTCTTCCCCAAGCCTGTATCGGTGCCTGGGGTTGTTGTGGCCCAAGTGCAGGACTCAACATTTGGCCTTATTGAACCTCATCCTGTTGGCCTCTGCCCATCAATCCAGCCTGTCCAGATCTCTTGGCAGACCCTTCCTTTCCTCAAGCAGATCAACACTTCTACCTAACTTAGTGCATCTGTAACCTTTCTGAGGGTACACTCAATCCCCTCATCTAGGTCATCAATAAAGATATTAAACAGAACTGGCCCCAACACGGAGCCCTGGGGAACACCACTAGTGACCGGCCACCTACTGGATTTAGTTACCATTACTAACCACATTAACCACATTAACCACATTAACCACAACTCTCTGGTCCATCCTTCCAGACAGTTTTTCACTCAGCAAAGAGTATACCCATCCAAGCCACGGGCAGTCAGTTTTCTGACTGTGGGTGACAGTGTCAAACACTTTACTGAAGTTCAGTCTTCTTCCTAAACTAAACATTTATCTCCTGTCACTACTGATTACTCCAACTCTTTGTATAACATTTAAAACTAGGCAGTTTATAAAATAGAATTTCCATTATCTTTTGCACTAAGGTGAAAAAACCCCTACAATTTAAAAAAAATAATTGAGGCAAACAATGCTGAGGCAATTATTTTACCCCAAGAAAATGAAACCAAGTAGAGAGAAGTTATTGTTTATAAATTACTCATATTGAAATTGTTGTGTGCAATCCTGAATCACACTTTCCATTAATTTTTGTGTTGGTGTAACCTTCAAAGAAAAATACTGTTTCAATATTCCATGCTAGGTCCATATCGGAAACAAATGTGAACCCTCTTTAGAATAACAGCCTTCTGTTACTCTTCCCATAAGCATTTTCCCCCTTTTTCCCTTTTAAGTCTGTAATCCTTTCTGGCTGTTTTTATTAAGTGTGTGAAAAGGTAGGCAGGCTGCCCAGGTATTGGAAATTAAAGTTCTCTAAATAACTCATTTGGTTGCATGAAATCCAGAAGCTCAACAGCTAAGAAAGAAAGAACATATGACAGGATAATCCCACTTTGTCTAGGAAAAAATTGAGGACATCCCAATCTACTTATATCTCTGCAAACTCAATTCTGAGTTATTCTGAGTTCTTTTAACAAATATGGTGAAATGAGGAGGGGAATTCATATTAAATGTTAGGTATTCTGTTTAGCATGCTGCGGAGAATGGAAAAATCACACAATTCCATTTTTCCATTGATATGGAAAGCATTAACAGAGCTGTGTTTTTCAAAATACAGTGTTTGTATCACATTGGTAATATGAATTATGTAGACATTTACAACTAAGTCTACATAGTTAACATGATGGGCGTTTTCTCTGCTGTTCCCAGATACTCCTAAAAACATAATGGCAGATTGTATGAACATTGCACTAAAATCAAAATGTTGGTGACAAAAATCGAGAGATCAGACAAAAACACCATCAAACTTCCTGTGCCAGGCATAAGGCACACAGGGTTTTGTGGGAATCGAACCAAACACTGACTCACAGCCTTTTTAGTGTAGTGCAAACTTTCCAGAAGGCAGGTGATTTTATTTTATTCATCATTGCACATTTCTCTTCTATGTGTTTGACCACTTCCAGTCTAAGTTTTCATCTTCAGATTGACTTGTTCTGGTCTGAAACTGCCTAATATGGATTGCAACATGATGTAGAGACATATTTACTTTTTTTCCCATTAGAGCTCATAAATGAAAGTGATTGAAATAATTGTTTCAAGTTCTGTAAAACTTTGTCTGATGTTTTACTTGACTTCACAGTGTCTCCTAAAATACCTTATGCCATTTGTTTCCTATTATTGCACTTGAACATACATACAAGTAAATAAGACTGATCCAAAATCACCAAATACAATAAAGAGAACTGAGTGCATTTTAGAAGGACTATGATCAGGACCACAGGCCTGGTTTTGCTGGGATTCCACTTAAGCTGATACTTTTATCTGGATGAATCTCCTTTTCATTTAATGGAAAACCCACACTGGTATCATTATTTATGCTACCAAGTTCACAGCATGATCTGGACTGTAGACAACAAATCTCTGAAGTAAAAACTCTGATTTAGCATTTATGTGTGTATAAATACAGACATATTTCCTTTTGTAAAACAACTGTGTATATATATAGATCTAAAAATATCTAGTGACATTGATAGAGGCATAATAATGAAAAATGACCACTTTCTCACTGCATATTGCTAGGTTATTCTGATTATATCTATCATCTGATTTCTCTACTTAAGTGACTGGGAAATTACATGTCCATCCTTAGTTTATAGTTTTCAGTCTCAAAGCTCTCATACTGTACATTCTATTGTAATTCTTTCTTAACATTTGAATACTAAAATATAACATTTTATAGGGCCCATCACTGAACTGCAGAGCTGTCCTGAATTTTATTACCACTTCTTTCACATACTCAGGTAATGAAAATGATGAATGGTATTGAGAATTATGATGACAAATTAAAATAGTGATACCACTATTTCATATGCTATTGTTCATCATTCATTCAACTAAACCTTCCACATTTCAGTTATTTGTTTTTCAAAGACATTAAAGTCAGGAGAATTTTAACTGCCTTCCTCCCACCCCCAGCTTCTCTTTTTGATTAAAATAAAGGTTAGCATGATCAAATAAATTGCTTTCTGTTCTTATTGAGGTACACAGGTTCTGAGGGATAGAACACCTTGTCTTAATGTAATCTTAATCTGTGAAATGTGATAATGAGAAAGTGGTAGATTCTTAGACACTATGTAACAAGTGGTTAATCCTTTGGTATCCATTACAGCTTCTTACTGAAACAGAATTACATTTTACACATCATCAGAAGAACAGGTACAGAATTGCCCCCAAAATTCTCTGAGGTGTCATTGTGAAAAATTCCCTACAAGGTGTTGTCTGATTTCAGTGCAAAAGAAATGTCACCAAAATGTTAGCATTATCATTTAAAGACAAGTTTTCTACAGTAAGGGCTGAATGGGACTCAATGTTTTTTTTCTTATGCATAATGTATAGTTCCAAAAGGCTTATGCATAACACATAAAAACATACCTATTCTTATAGATATGCACTAGTCTGACTCAAATAAAAGACAATAAAACTGAAAATACAGATTTTTTAAAAAAACTTATGCAGGTGCACTTACAAAATTATTGGAGGAATAAAAAGTAAGCAGTATAACCTCTTTAGTGATAAATATAGCTTCACAACACTCACATACTCCACAGATTATGGATTCTTGAGGCATTTAACAAAGGGACATCTTTATGTCTAGATGTCTAGAACTAAAATGAAAACTTGATTGACTAATGATGAGACTAACAACAATAATATTTTTTTTTCATGTAACTAGGGGCTTCATCCAGGTTTATAAAAGAAACTTTACAAAAACTGTTAAAAATCTGACAGTCACAAGAGGAACTGAGCAATTTACCTCTAGCAAATCAGCAGTTTCAGTAGCTAGTCATAAATTTGGATGTAATTTGCAATTAGTCTTGGCTGAATCAAAATATTTATATTACAGAAATGTCAAAACAGTTCATTTTGATATTTACTCAAAGTATATCAGCTTTTTTGAGACATTATGTTTTTAAAGTCTTGTAAAGACAGACAAAGACAAGCAAAAACAATATTCGTGTACTAACTAGAGCCCTTATTCTATCCAAAAGTTCACTCAAGGTATGAGACTCAAGCTTAAAATCTGCCCTTTGTTTCAGAGACAGTTTCCCAGATGATCCTTATCATTAATTTGTGATTAAATATTCCAGAACTGAGAGCTGACAACATCTTTCATATATTATTTTATTTTATAGGAATGCATGGTATCTTTTGAAGGAATAGAGAAAGAGAGAACAATTTTATGGCATAGTAGCTGAGACTTTTGCCTTGATTTAAATTTTCTTTCTGTTAAATTTGTTCAATTCCAACTATTTTCTGTGAGATATCATAGACATTTTTTTCCCCATAATGACAAGTAGAGATATTAAGAAGTTAAATGAATAGTACAGGCAGATGCAAAGCTAGTGACAATATCAAAACAACAATCAATCTCATTCCTATGCATTGATAGTTCACCGTTTGACTCTGGTGTAGTGCCTAAGATTTATATTCCAGTTTGATAGGAAAAGTGAACATATTGTTACACAAAGCTGATGGCTGTGAAATGGAATATTATTTGCAGCAGTTGATGAACCCAGAGTTTCGAGTTTACTAGAATTCCTCGTTGTGAGTAGTGGAGAGTAGTGGTTTCCAGTATTTTTCAAGTATCTCAGTTCATGTAAATGAAATTTATACCAGAATCCACAACGCAATCAGACTGTAAAAATTCTTCATTTCGTTTTTGAAGTTGAACATGGAGTCACATTTCCTGTCACAGTGCAGAAGTTTCAGACTATAGATATAAGCACTGCAAACTGACTTAAGAGAAATACTGAATAAGTCTCATGAACATTAACCGAAAGGCATTCATTAGAGAAAGATACAAAAAACTTATATTTTTTTCCTTCATGAAGTAGTGTTTAAAGATGCTAGTGACACTACATAATAAAAAATATTTGTCATGCTTTAAAAACATGTGATGTTTGCCATAATATTTACAATCATGAAAAAATCCATTATACTGGTTCAAAAACAAAAATCAGTGGCTGTTAGACCTTAAAAATGAAATTTAGCAAGATAAACTACTGCCACCTAAACATTTTAAAGGTTGCAAATAAGTGGTCAGAGATTTATCAACTTTAATATCAATTGGATACTAATTGATGCTAAAGTGACTATATCATTCATATACCTGTATCATGGTAGCCCCTATACAGATTTAGATATTCCATTCAATTGGCTGTTGTGCGAAGTGCAACATTAAAACAATTGATCCATAAAATTTGCTTGCCAAAGTGTGCCACTAAGGTGATTACTGAGCAATAGTACAAGTGAATAATGCTAGTCATCCTGACAGATCATTGTCTTAGCACACCAGCTCCTGGGACAGTTTTCTGGAGGGACTCAATAGATAATGAGGTGGTCTGATGCTTTTTTACAAAGTCCTCTCATCTATAAATGAACATCAGGAGTAAAAGTCCAAATATATAGGAAGAAAGTCTTTACTTCATAACGATGCTGGAATCCTACTAGAAATGCACAGAAGCAAACAACATAACACTGAATGTGAGATGATACAGAGACTGAGAATTGATCATTAAAGGTTTTGAAAAGTAAAGGCAAATAATCAGTATTTGGTGTGGTAGAAAAATAGAAGCCAAGACAGAGAAAACAAGATGTGACACTTTTAAAACAAGAAGCAAAGATAATTGTATTTGCAGCAGCCTTTGGATGGAATAATCGTCAATATATCAGTAGACACACACGGCCAAAGATTCAACTGTGAAGCAACAGTGATAAGTGGCAACTAGTAGGGACACATTTTCTTATTAAAAAGTAGTTTGATATGCACAGAGGATCTAGATACCGTGCACATGCAACATAATTACATAGTTCAGGTCAGTATGCTTTCCTCTACTTTCAGCGACAGAACAGTTTATCTTCTGTCCTTCCCAGAATTTTCACTGTAGAAAATCCATTTACTCTCTTACCCTCATATGCAAAATTTTACTTCCAGTAAAACCGTGTGGAAATGTTTGGAAAAGAAATGCCAAAACATGCGATATATACTATGTTTCAATATCCATTTTCATTAGTACCTTATGTACAATCTGATTTTAAAACAGGTTAGAATTTCAAAATGCTGGGCTGAAATTACATTCCTTCCAAGTCTTATGTATCTAAATTTAGTCATGCAGTTTGAAGCATTATGTAAAGAATTAGTGAAATTCAGACACAAAGTTTTGTCTAAAGTTTATTTCCTGCACTGTATCTATTTCCCTTGCTTGAGACTGAGTCAGATTCAGCATCAGCAATGAAGTTAACATGACCGGTTTGTGCCATAATAACATAAATCCTCTACACCCCNTTTTATAGAGGCAAAACTTGATTATTTGCATGGAATTTCACAAGCTGCTTTTGAGTTTGTTTAAAGTTGAGAGCTTGAGGCCAAACTCCAAGACAGTGAATACCACATGAATCAAAACAAAAGTGAATTTTCATTCCTCCAGACTGAAAATATTGACTTTTTTGGTGAGCTATAATTACAAGGTCTCAAACTTTTTTCATTTGTACCATGAACTGAGAGTAGTTACAAAGATACAGAAGGGTGACAGCATAAATGTACTAAATAGTGAATCAGCTTAAGGTATAGGTAGGTAGAAGTATTCTTTTTCAAATAAAAATTTTGAAGAGGTAGAATTTGCTGAAAGCATTTTTGATAAAATTTTCCAATAAAAGTACCATGTAATGAGGCAATTCTGTAATTTATCACCTCTGTAGATCTTTTTGTTTTAACTTAAAACAAGTAAAAATAGTAAACTAGCACACAGAAATGGCTTACTCTAATTGAAATAATGAGTAAAATTCACACTGATCCCAACAAATGAAAACAATAAAAACCCCAACTTCCTCTTTCTATGCAGAATTTTTCATTATGAGTATATTTTGTTAAGTTAGTGTCACAATAAAGATTATGAATAGATAATAAAAATACAGCTAAGCACAGAAAAATAGGCAGAAGTCACCCTTGTATACAGCAAAACCAATAAATATCTAGCTATTTAGTAGGTAAAGACTCAACTCTTCAGTAAAAAAAACTCTTCTAGACAACATTAATAATACGACAAAGAAAACAGCTGATAGATTCCCTTGAAACCATATTAGAATGGGTCAACTCACTCTCCTGAACAAGGCAAGAAAATAGTCACCACCTGAGTAAAGCCCAGGGCTGACATAATGATGGATGGCCTGATGGTTTTACCACAAAAAGAATAACCTGTCCCCAAAGAGTGTAATACTGTTCTCAAATATAAATACATTTACCCAGTCCACAACAGAAAATGGAGAATAAGCAAATTTAAATTGAAGACCCTCAAAATTATTTTTTTCATATATCCTCAGTGATTCTCTCCACTCAGGAAAAAGAATGTGAATAAAAATAAGAGTCATGTAAATGCTTTTACAAACATTATTTCATTTTTTCCCCCATAGATGTATTAATAAATATTCATTTATACTTTATATATTTTTTTCTTAAATGAAAAAGATTTGTGCCAAGTAATGTCTATCTCCTCTGAAATCAACAGTTTTGTTCCAAAAGTAGTTTTGAAGTACCTGTGTTTTCTTCTCACAGGAATAAAATCAGTTTGGAGAAAACAGCTTTTCATTAGGAATATAGAGATTCCTATTTTTTAGCAAAATATTCCATTTGTGGGGAAGAGATTGTTTGAAGTTAATTATTTAAAGAAAGATTTTTGTTCCTACCAGAGTCTGTTTTTTCATCTATCAGCCCCATCCTAATATCTTTTGAAAATTTTATTCAGTACTTAAGAAAATGTACAGGAAGGATTCCAGTCTCATGGATATTCTGATCCTTTTTAGTATGTATTAAAAATTTTAGATGGGTAGATAAGGTGAACTCTATTATTTGAGGAGAATATAGTCTGAGTTCAGAAGTTTTGTTTGGAATGCTTGATCATCAAAAGCAATAATAGTATGTCCTACTTCTTTCCCAGATGATGATTTGATGATGGAGAAGGTAACTTTAGGTGTTGTTGGAAGTGTTAATGGAGCTTTGATGGAAAGAATAAGAGAAATTACTGTAGAACATTTGAAGGCAAAGAAAATGTCAAGTAGACTGTTGAAGTTATTTTAACAGGCAATTATATTGAGACACAAATTTTTAGACAAGAAGATTTAATTTGTCTCTGCTCAGCACATTTTGCTCTTTGTTTTATTTTTCTAAACTAAAAAAAGAATTTAAAAAAAACATTTTTTTTTACAATCTATTTTACTTTTTTTCATCTTTCTGAGAATTAGATTGATTCTAAAACAAAATCAAAATTTTGAAACAAATATTTAAAATAATAATAGATCTCAACCGTTAAATACATGCATATGTTTCTATGATATAAAGGTGTATAAAACAGACAGATAAATGGTTTAAGGAAAATGCATTGAATCATTTTTCATGGCTATATAACTATGTCTTCATTATGTGGAAATTCCAACCTTTCTAATATTGTCTGAAATATATTTGTCAATGGAGATTTTGCCAGGAGTCATGATTAAATTTCAACAGAGTTCTCCCACCTGCTTTACTGTATTAGAGCACAATCTCTTTTTCCTTCCAGATTCCTTGTGTTCCTGATCTCTTTCTTGCCTTAGTCAACTTCCATTCCCTGTTACTGATCTTTTTTCACCAACAGATTCCATTCAGTTTCTTCCTATTACTTCTTGTCTTCTTGACTTCAGCTTGTGAGTAGGATTTCTAACACACTGAAGAGGCATAGAAACTATGACTAACATACCTCTCAAAGGCTCCACTTAAGGCCATCATCAATATATTCATGGAACAATGAAAAGAAAGAGGGACTGTTGAGCATGTCTGAGAAGAGGAATTGGCAGCCAGAAGGGAGCACGAAATGACTGCAATAAATTGTTTCTTTTTTTTTCTTTTTTTTTCTTTTTTTGTCTAAACAAAATCCCCCTGGCAGCCCTGGATGAGAGGAATATTCGCTAATTAGCATAAAGATGATTGCATGCTTTATTGAATTCTACACCATTCAGATAAATTTTTGAATCTTCCCCCTAAAGCTACAACAGGAAATTTGGATTCATCAGTCATAACTGGTGACAAAATGAAGCAGAACCTCTTTTAAATGTTACAGAAGTGTAAGTTAGAACAAGATTTGTTGTACTTTCAAAATCTGTTGAATGTTGGGGGGATGGTGTGGGGTGGATTTTCTGGGACACAAGGGGAGAGAGTAACTAATTACAATTGTAAGTACCAAATACATGGCAGGCTATCACTGAAACATTTGCAACAATATCTCAGTCACAAACTTGAAGGTGATGCTCAGATCTTTCTGAGTCCCAGAATAGCTCTTTGAACTGTTAGAAACTTGAGACATTGAAGGTTAATTCTCCAAAGCAAAGTAAAACCAGTTTATAGGAAGTGATTCACTCCTTGTTAAATAGTACTTATTCTCTGGATGTATGATGAAGATAGTAATCTCCAAACAAATGGATCTAAAAAAACCCAAACAATCCCAAAACAACATTTAAATATACTAGTCTGGACTAGTTAGAGTTTTATTTCAACTTTTCCTAAAACATACTTAACATATAGACATAGTCGGTTGAGCTCAGCACACAGTGTGGATTTTAATTATATGAACATGAGGATACTATTTACAATATGCACAAAGGTTTTTTTGTCTTTCTTGGACATGGTCTGGCCTGCAAAGCTTTCTACTCAGAATGATCTTCAGGTGTCTTAAATTACTGTGGAGGAGTTGAATGTGCTCAGTAAGATGTAGAACTCCTATCCACTGCCCATGTTTTTAGTATGGTATATATATTAAATCACATTAGTTTAGAAACCAGAAGATACCTCTGATAGGTTTCAGCTAATGCAAGCTTGATTCCATGCCCATGTTTTTCTTCACTGAAGCAGTAAGCCACTGAACTTTGCTTGAACTCCGATTCCCAGAACAGTGCAGTATGTATTTGATGCATTCCATCCTGTTCATATTTAATTTGCATTTCTTTTTATTTTAATTTTACAAAGTTTATTATCACTTGTTACCCAGCTAAGCCAGAAAGACTGTGACTTGTTCTAATGTTTGTTCAGGAATCTGAACTCTATCAAGACATGTTCCATGAAAAGCTATCTCAAAAAATACTGTTCCACCCTCTAACATTTTTGTTCACAAACTCTGAAAATCAAGAAGACTAAGACCTCTGAAATGGAAATTCTATATTATGATCAATAATTCCAGTTTGAAATGTCATTTCAATAGCAAGATTCATCATATTAGCAATGTAATGCAATAGGTGCATTATTTGCATGAGTGTATTACATTTCAATGTAACTTCTTAATTTAAAAATGGGATATATTTCTTAAGATCTAGTTTTCCAGAAAATTTGTTTTCCATTCTACAGAAATAAGAAAAAATAGACTGAAATTGTTCTGAGAAGTAACAGCCTTATGCTGGAATTAACTAGTAAACTGATGTTCCAGTAGGCTGTGATGAACACAACAAACTTCTGCATGTTAAAATCCCATGACCCTCTTCCAAGAATTATAAATATACCATCTCACTGAAATCAGGCTAAATATGTTTTGCAGCTTTGACTACATGTAATTTCTTTCTCAGTTCATCATCTGCTTGAGTTGTAAGTATTTTCAATTACCTGCTGTATTTAGTTTTGGTGTCAATTTCAGTGAAATGGTCTCCAGAGTAGGTCTTACTCAAACACACAAAATTATGTAGTTAAATGGCATCCTGGTTCATCTCAGAAACATACATAAGGCAAAAAGACCAGAATACTTGGCTATTGGTCTTCACTTTTGATCATCACCTTTGAAAGAAAATTGCTTCCCATTTTCTGTACTACGGAGATCCAAAGTTCAAAAACTAATAGAGACTAAATTCTCCAAAATTCTTATAAATTATTTTAGTGGGCAATAAAATAGCATGATCTGAAGAGATAAATGCACAAATGAAGATATTTGAAAAAATGTCATTGTTACTCTGATTGGTTCACTGGCTTGTGAGGAAAGCAAAGGAAAAAGGGAAAGGAGCTAACCTATAGCTGGCTGAAAGGTGTTAGTCTCAAAGGCCAACAGCTCTGCTGTAAGGATACGGTGTATCTCTTGAAGTGGATCTGAATGCGGATTGAACAAGCATTTGCAGTAATTTATAATTGTCGAAAAATTATGCTGCTTATAATTTTTAACAGAGTAAGAGGTTAGTTTGTTGCCCTCAAGGGACAGAAGGTTTTAGCAGAGAAGCACTATGCAGACTGTTTCTTTCTATTCTTCAAATACTGAATAGGCCTTCATGAGCCAGTTTTAACAGTGCTGAGCTCTTCTGATTTAGTTGAAAATGCAGTAGTTGTAATACATTTTTTTACAACTTTGTAAGCCAAATCTGAACACAGATTTAAATAATTCTATTTCCTTCTACTTTATTTGCAGGTCTCCTAATTATATCTGAAAATAAGTTGATATAAAGTATCTTCAGCTTTCATATATTTTTCACAGTAATTTCAATTGAATTTGGAGTTCCGTGGTTATTTTATTTGAGATATCTAACATATTTTGACTAATAAGAACTGCTAAGCATACTGGTTACTAAATTGACCAACAGTAGAGTGTAATCCAAAATAATTAACTACTTAATATTAATAGTATTCTTTTTTTTCTAAATAAAAAGAATTCACCAGAGTTTTAATTCAAGCATTCCACTAGACTGCTTTTTGCCTGCACTTTTGTTTCTCTATTTGTACAATATACAATGAAATCTTTAAAAAATCTAAAACATGCATGAAATTTGCGGATATGTGCAAACTTTAGGTAACTACTTTTAATTTTTTCATGGAAATAATTATTTTCAGTTAATTTTTTTTCCTAATTCAGTGTAACTCACAAGAGATTTTGTAGAAGCCTTTTTAATACTACTAGTTTTGCCCTATAACATTAGTTGCCATGCTGATGAAATAGCAGGATTTTTGACCTAAAGGCAAGACGTGGCAAAAATATGTTTCAGTTTAGTATGGAAGGCAACACCTTTAGCTGCTATAGTGTTTTCACTTAAAGAAATGTCATGCACAGATACTATTGATTGTGGTAAGTCCTAGTTGTGTTTAAAAAGAAGTATAAAACTTCCCATGACATCACTTTTTGTAGATTCAGACATTCTTTCAAATATTTTGATTGCTGGCTTTTATACATAAGATCAGTTATTAAGATAATGTTGTCAGGTAACAGCTGTTACCATAACGTCGGAGGTAATTTTTTTGCCATAGTTAGCAAAAGTTGTAGAATCATAGAATGTACTGAGTTGAAAGGTACCCATCAGGATCATTGAGACCAAGCCCTGTCCCTTTGTAGGACACCCCAAGAGTTACACCATGTGCCTGAGAGCATCATCCAAATGCTTCTTGAACTCAGCCAGGCTTGGTGCTGTGACCACTGCCTTGGGGAGCCTGTTCCAGTGCTCAACCACACTCTAGATGATAACCACACCTTTCCTGATATCTAACCTAAACCTGCCCTGATACAGCTTCCTGTCATTTTCTCAAGTCCTGTTGCTGGTCACAAGAGTGAAGAGATCAGTACCTGTCCCTTCTCTTCCCCTTGTGAGGAAGTCATAGACCACAATAAGGTCTCCCCACAGCCTCCTCTTCTCCAAGCTGAACAACCCAAGTGACCTCAGCCACTCCTCATAAGACATCTCCTCCAGACCCTTCACCATACTTGTGACCCTCCTTTGGATGCTCTCTACTAGTCTGATGTCCTTTTTATATTGTGGTTCCCAAAACTGCACACAGTACTCAAGGTGAGGCTGCACCAGTGTGAGTAGAGCAGGACAATCACTTCTCTTGACCAGCTGGCAACACTACACTTAATGCACTCCAGGACATGG